>PVIH01003515.1:0-40398 GCA_004025045.1 Sigmodon hispidus
AGAGCAGATGAATGACTGATGGCAGAGGACATCACTGGACATGTGTGGAGAGCAGATGAATGACTGATGGCAGAGGACATCACTGGACATGTGTGGAGAGCAGATAAGTGACTGATGGCAGAGGACATCACTGGACATGTGTGGAGAGCAGATGAATGACTGATGGCAGAGGACATCACTGGACATGTGTGGAGAGCAGATGAATGACTGATGGCACTGAACATGTGTGGGGAAAGAAGCAGGTGATTTGGGTTGAGCCACTGGACACCCAAGGAGAGGTTGCAGTAGAGACAAGTAAGTCAGTGGAAGGAAAAAATTCCTATTGGAACAGACGCTGTTTAAAACTCAGAAAATTCTTAGAAAATGGAAAGGGGACATCAGAAGTCCAAACCCCAGAGCATCCCATACTCTGTAGGAAAAGTCTGAGAAAGCATAGTAGGAGGTAAAACATAAAAGGATGCCCAGGACCCAAGTTCAGACATTTCCAAGAAGGCAGCTGATGTTAACTATTGAATCTGAAAGATGCCTATTCTCCAGGCTTCTAACAGTCCATTGCACAGAGCAGGCCTCTGTGACCAATCCAGGAAGGTATAAGGATGTCCCCATGGGTCAAGCAAGGCCAAGGTGGTTGAGCTATACCTAATCCCACTGCCCTGTTCCAGCCTAGGCATATAGTAGTCTGGAAGCCACCACTACACTACTTTTGAGTGGGTTTTAGGTCTATCCTCAGCTAAGTGTGGCAGCAAGGAAGATCTGAGAGAAAGCCAGCCTGCTGCCTAGTGATGCTGTGCCTTTAGCCCTGGCTGAGGAAGTTTGAGCAGGGCAAACCTCCCTGCCTTCTGGACTGAAGAGATCTGGGGCCCACCTGGGAGTGGGAGGGATGCGCCTGAGGCTCGACACTCCTGACCTAGAATGTGCCTGCAAAGAGGACAGGGAGTGAACTGAAGTATTCATTGTGGGTTTGCTTCCTTTAAAATCCGTTAACGGGGGCTGGAGAGATGGCTCAGCGGTTAAGGGCACCATATGCTCTTCCAGAGGACCCAGGTTCGATTCCCAGCACCCACATGGCAGCTAACAACTGTCTGTAGTTCCAGTTCCAGGCAAACACCAAGGCAAATAAATAAATAAAGTTTTTAAAAAAATAAAATAAAATAAAATCCCTTAATGGGAAATATGATCTGCCAGGAGGAAACAGACACCACACTGCAGCTCCTGCTCCAGGCTCTCTCAGCTTCTGTTCTTGGAGATGGCACCCAGCCCTGCTATTCTGTGAGCACCCATTGGTCCTTCAGTAGAAAGAAGACATTAACAAGCCACAAAGCAGCCTTCATAACACACACACATACACCAAACACTATATACATAGGTATGATATACATATACATCATATACAACGGACTCCACACAGACCAGCCAAATATGCTACACACATATCATTTACATACTTATGCACCATACACCATATATACTATACACAGATACATAAGTGTATGATACATATATGTCCAGCAGAGAGAGAGAGAGAGAGAGAGAGAGAGAGAGAGAGAGCAGTGCATAGAAAACAGATGACTTGGAAAGACTATTAGGGAAGGGGATCTCGACCATAAAGGATCCGCCCATACTCCCTATGAGATGCCAGGTATAGGAATATATATATATATTCCTATATATATATATATATAGGGAGCCCCAGGAGGGCTGACCTTAAGGCAGTCAGCTCCCTGGGTAGCACTTCACCTAGGTAGCTTTCCCAGCTCAGCTTGCCAACAGAAGGACTCCATCAAGCTGTCCCCATTGTAATTCAGATTACAGAAGAGACTTCTGCACATTCTTTCAGGTTAAAATATCAGGAATAAAGAGGAGCAGCAAAATTACTCCACTGTCGCCGCGTGCTTAATTATATGGAAGCTGCATAAATTGTCAAGTGCAAAGAATTATTCTGATAAATTAAAATACTAATTAAATAGGCTATTGCAGAATTTTGAGAACATTACAAGGTTCCGCTTCTTCAGGTAATTTGCATATCCTTCATCTAGTGAATTTAATTTTAAAGGACTTCTTTTTGTGTTTGGAAACCCTTTTTGTCTCGCATGAGGATAAAGACGGGCTTTTCTGTCTTGCTGTCTGCAATGGTTGAAGCAATTTCTTTTGCTGTCCTCATGCTACACTGGCTCACTGGTCAGCTCTCAGATGTGCTAACTCCAAGTCCAAAGCTTAACTAAAACAAGAACTTTGGCTGAAATTTAAACATGTGGCCAATGCTGCCCTGGAGTTCTCAGTAGAAATGAAGGCAGGGTCTGCCAAGTTCTCACAGGCTGTCCTCTGACCTTTACTTTACACTGTGGCAGGGTAGAGTCCCCACACTAAATGAGTAAATACCAATAAATGTAATAAAAAATTTTAATGAGTAAAAAATTTAAAAAAAAAATAAGCAAATAGAAAGGCTGGAATGCTTAGGATAAATTCTACAACATGAGCATAGACATAGAAAAAGGCAATTTTTTCCAGCCTCTGTTGTCTATACCAGTGAGAAATTTCCAAGCACAACACAGGGAACAAAATAAAGAAGTCAAACAGACATGGCTGGAGAACTGAATCCATGGAAAACCAAAGGGTCATGGGAACCATGGCTACTACTCCTTGGCGGAGCTGAGACCCACCTACAGAGGCAGGAGATTTCTCTGAGAGAAGTGCAGGAAAATAACTTCTAAAATATGCCTGTCCTTCTAAATCCTGCTCTCCAGCTACCTCGTAGGGGTACCACTGAGCTTTCTGATAACAGTGAGCTTGGGCTCTGGAGCCTGGTGTGAATGATTAAACAGACAGTGAGCATGGTCTCTGTGGCCACCAGGACACTCAGAGAGGGTGCCATAGCCAGGACTTCTGTTACCAGGTCATGGCACTTAGCTGCTCCTGATGCCCTGGAAGAAAGAAGAAGATTCATTGGAATGTACAGAGGGAGATACTGCTGAGCAGAGCCTCCATGAGAGTCAAGAACAGGAGGGATGCAGAAGACAAAGCAGGCCCCTCCCATGGGTTTGTTTTGAGACCACTGTCCTGATCTTTGTGTTTGCTTGGTTGGCTTTTTATGTGGAATCAAAAAGGGCTTACCCAAGGGGAGGCAGCCATCCTGGTGCATTCTAGGTGAAAACCTAGGAACACTCCAGATTGAAATGCTTAATTGACCAGATACAGGCATCCTTCCCTAGCTACACACAGACTGGGAAACACATGGGCCTCTCATGGAAAGGAAGATTGCTATCCACTGTGTATTAAGCCTATATCCCACATAATCTTCCCAGCCATTCACAGGGTGGACTCTGGGGAGACCGAGGCATTGTAGGCTAAGCAGCCTGTTAGGGACTACAAACTGATGTTCAGGGTTCCCTGACTCAAATTTGAGGTATTAGAAACCATAATGGAAGTACTGAAGACTCAGAGTAGAAAGCAAGGCAGTCTTGTTTTATGACTTTGCAGACCTGGACATGACCCAGCATGGTGAGCACTGTGACTGAACACAGAGAACAGGTGTTTTTTTCAACCCAGGTCCCTTCCTCCTTTTCCTTTTTGGCTGAGTTATCAGGGACAGCTCAACCTTACACGTCATCGTCATCTAGGACCTAACCTTTCCCTCTGACACAACACTTCTCTGTTTCTTAACAAAGACAAAGTAGGTTTATCTCTGTATTTTACATTCTGATGGTTCTAAAGCTGATCAGGAACATAACTATCATCCCTACAGGTCTCTAGGAAAACTTGGCTGTTAGTGATTTTCTACTCTTCACTTTTACTTAGGGTACAGCTATTGACTGTCAGAGGCAAGCAGGGGTCCAGTGTTTTCTGTTTGTCTGTAGCTAGTCCTAAGCTAGCTCAAGGTACATTGGAAAGTGATGTATTTTTAAAAACTTCTTACGAAGTTTACATGACTGGAGACCCTCCCTGCACTGAGAGCTGAGTCATGGTTGCTGGAGAATGGATTTATGAAGTATGAATGTGACTGACTCCCTAGTTTAGGGAAAGTGTCTTGGGACCTAGAGCCTGGGAACTGCAGGGATGGACAGGTGAGGCTCTGCCAGAGATGCCAAGTCCCAGAAGGAATTCTAGATGCACCCTGTGTCCCGAGGGTGAAAACAGAGGTAGTCAGCACAACAGGGAAATCAGTAAATACCAGAGGACCCAGTGACCAAGCAGACCATAACTGTTCCAGAACACTGGATTCCAGAGTGGGTTCAGCTGCCTTGGTGAGGCAGAGGGCTGTGCCACTATCCAAAGACAGCCCGTAACTCCAGCCCATATCGCTTGGAACTGTGTCCATCTGCTAACTAAACCAAAGCCTCACTCTCAAGTGACCTTATAGCACTTGTGAGAAACAAAAGATTGCTAGGTGATGACAGGGTCTGGAGCCCCACCCCTTACACTTTGTGGCCCTGACATTGACCCCTCCCACATACTCCTGACATCTACTTCATTCACTGGATCCCCCCCCCACCCCCGCTACCCCACGCACACACATAGCTCTCCATCTGGCCCAGGCTTTAACAACTGACGGTTAAGTGCTCCCTACTTTCCCCCAAATTTTGATGAGTGACCCCTTACTACGTCTTTCAGGTCTCAATGGTAGACCTTTAGAATGGACTATGTCTTTCCTAGACTGTCAGGGCAGCTCTCAAACTCCTAGGATTTCAGAGTGGCCACACTCCAAACAAACAAACAAAAACAATGCTTAGTGCTTAGGTAGACCAGTGAGGGCATCGCCCCCAGGGACATAGATAACAGTGGCTAGGACTCCAGAGCTCAGAGACACGGCCTCTTTTCCTAGTAATACAGTGCTGGGAATATTTTGTCCCATTTCTGGAGTAGAGATGGGAACCTGTAGTCTGGATGTCTACAAGGATTCCGCAGGATAAGCTGTGAACAGAGCCTGCCTTGGCGCTCAGGCAAAGCAAGTTCTCAGTGGATGCTTTGTTATGTGTATTTACTTCGTCACTTAGACTCCAACATATACTAAGGTTAGTCTCAAGTGTAGCCAGAAGTTTTTCTATCCCATCTGGGCCCCTCATCCAGACAAATCCCTCCCACTAGAGATCCTGCAGCTGCTTATAAAATAATTACTCAGAGGCTTATATTAATTACAAATTGTTTGGCCTATGGCTCATTGTCATTAGCAACTAGATCTGCTAACTTAACCCATTTTTATTAATCTATGCTCCGAGGCTTTACCTGAGTTCCAGTACATCTTGCTTTCTGGGCAGCACCTTGCAGCTTCTCTCTGACGCCACCTTTTGCCTCCTTTATCACTGCTGGTATTTCCCACCTGCCTCTAAGCTGCCTTACTACAAGCCAAAACAGATTCTTTATTAACAAATAGTAATAAAGTATATTCACAGCATAAAGAAAGACATCATACATAGCTTAGCTTAGGTTTTAGGTTAGTTTGAGAATGAACTGGGCCCTTCCTGTCTTCCTTTTTTTGAGGCATGTTCTCATGTAGCCCAGGCAGACCTTAAGTTTGGTATGTAGCAGAGGATGACTGTAAACTTCTGATGCTCTTGCTGAATACCAGAATGTGCTGCATTGTAGACAATCGCTCTACCAACTGAACTATATCTCAGCTTGGCTCTGCACTTTGGAAAATCTCACCTGTGATTTTATGACCAGACCGTGCAAAGTCAGATGACACCTCACTCTCCTGTCAATGGTCTTAAACTGGCCAGACTGTCCTCAGAGGGGTGGGGACATGCCTGTAGCACAGTGGTGTGCTGATCAGGCAACTAGAAAAGTACCAAGCTCTGAGTGGCAAAGCAGAGGCTCTTCCAGAAAAGGCATAGTGAGTCATGTGGCTGTCTAAGCACATGTGGTCATGTACTGAAAATGCTTTGCTGTGGTGGGTGAGAAACTGAAAGGCCATGCTGCCAATCAAGTTATAACAAATGCTTTGTAAGTGTTTGTAGTTGTTTGTATTGTTAGCTGAACCTGTTCAGGCTTATTTATCAAAAGCTACTCTTGCGTATACATCAAATGGAAATTTCCAGGTTAGCTGAGTTTTAATTCCTGAGGTATTTTTATACCTAGAGCCCTCACTCAAGAGCATTTATCTGTAGTTTCCCAAGACAACATCTCCAGGTCACAGGGGTGATGGTGAACCACTTCTTACAGCCATTCAGAGCATCCCTGTTGTGGACAAGGTCAACTGCCAAGAAATAGTAGTTTATCAGAAGTTTGGAGGCACTGCCTTCTGAGCCTGGGTTGCTTCTATAACTAAACTCTCACTGAAGCAGTGACCCACCCAGAGCCTCTGTGCTGACTTCTCATGCCAAGACAACACCAAGAAGCCCCAGAAATACTACCCACTGGGCCTAAGATACTCTTCTACGTTTCTAGGAAGAGCTTGTTGACACTGGGTCAAATCTTTCAACTTATTTATTGGCTGGCTCCTTTTTTTTTTTTTTAAAGGTTCTATATTTTATTACTGAACAAACCACTCCCCAACTTAAACAGGACCAGGACTCCAGGTTAAAGATGTTGAACTGCATCTGACGGGATTGACTGGATGTTGAACTCCACCTCGTAGGGACTGACTGGTGACCATGATTCAGTATGAACTCTTGTCTTGCCATTCTGTGAATCCTTACAGACCCAGCTTTGTTCTCCTCCAGTGTCTTCTCTTGGAGTTGTACCTGATTTTATTACCAGTTTTCATCCGAATCCACTGAGGAACAGGACGATTTTGCTTTTGTTTCTTGGCCAGGAATCACTTGATTCTGAAAGTCTTATGAGAAGACATGGCGAGAAGCTGAATCAAGGGTACAGAGCACAATGGCAAATGAAAGTCGAAGGCTGGCTCCTTTCTTATAAAATTCTCTATGTCTGAAATCTCTGCTCTTTAGCAATAGCTGGAGTGTTTATAGATTCCATCTTTATACCTTTTAATTAGCCTATTTAGAGAGTTGTTGTTAGCCCACTAATAGCTACCAGGCAGTACAAGACAGTATGAAAACTAATCTCTTTACTCTTCAGGGAATAGTCTCTTAGCATCCAAGTTCTAAGCCTGTGCATCTGCCTCCATCCCACACCTCCTCCCTACCTAAGGATGCCCTAAAGAACCTCAGCCCAGTCCTGGATTGCTTTACATCCACCTTGTTCTTACAGTACAGTGGTAATTACCTATGTGTAAAAAGTAATGTCCATTTGTTAAAAGGTTTTTTGTTTGTTTGTTTGTTTGTTTGTTTGTTTGTTTCTACAAGGCAATGAGAGGCCCTGGAGGTAGAGAAGGCAAGCAGACTGTAATGGGAGCTCTTGTATCCCTCTAACAGATATAATGTCATTACAGTAAGAGGTGAGAGAAGCTGATCTTTTCTCCCTCTTGTTCTGTTTTAATCACAACTGTGGTGCCCTCTTCATTTATAGGGTTTTCAGTAAAATTCTGGGTTTTCTTACTCTTTTTTTTTTTCCCAAAATGACATGAGCTTTATCCAAAAGAATATTTCTAATGAATCATAAGCCAAGGTCAATTGCCTGGTGACATGCTTCCTCTCTGGGAAGTGGGGATTTTGGGGTCTCTTGCCTGGGCATTACAACTTCATTTGCATCTGCTAATTGTTTCCCAAACTCATTTCTTCTGGCATAGTATCAAATGAAATTTGTTCTCTTCCTCATAAGAAGTCTGGAGCTGATGAGGGTAGACTTTTGTCAGAACAAAATTATCACAAGATGTTTCTGATAGAGGCATTGGATTAACAGGAAGTAAAATAACTCATGAGTCCTGTGATGTAAGCTCACAGGCAGTTTTTCCCAAGTTCATGCCATGCTAGTAATGTTTTAAAAAGTTATTTCTCAGTGGGTATATACCTAGCATTACACCATTTTAAAATAAGATATTTTCATCAATTTGTGTACAATTCTCCATCAAATCTTTAATGACTGGAGACAGCCTCGAATGGTATTCTTTTGAAGATGATATAGAAAGTGTATGACAACCCCAAAACTGTAAGCATGAAAGAGCTGTATGCACTACCCATCTGTCATGTGACAGCATGGACGGGATAGAGATGCCCTCCCCCTTCCCTGCCCATCAATGCCTGAGGCAGGTGTGAGAGCTGTCCCTGTCCCCACCAGCTGTACCACTTAGGAGAGCAGGCCCTGTACCTTATGTGGGAAGCACAGTAGAGCTAATCCTATTGGCAGAGGTATGGGTGAGCCAGCCCTGGTATTGTGGGCATGGGTGAGCATGGAAGGGCTGTTCCCAATTCTCACCTATCATGTGGCAGCATGGGTGGGAGAAAAATGCCCCATCACTGCCCATCAATGCCTGAGGCAGGTGGGAGGGCTGGCCCTATGGTCCTAAGAGTGGACGAACTTGCCCTACCTCTTATCTGCTACAGCACTTGGGAGAGTGGTCCCTACGTCATGCCTGGGCAACACAGTAGAGCTGGCTCTGAAGGTGTAAATGTAGGAGATCTGACTCTGAGGACATAAAAGCAGAAGAACTGGACCCACCCCTTGCTCATTACTGCAAGGGGTGAACTCACCAGGGCAATGCAGGAAAGCTCACTCTATTGCTGAGGACAAGGGAGAGCTGGTGGGCTGGCCAATCCTGCAAATATCTGGGCCTAGAACCAGGGTTATGTGTTGGTCCACCCCAACATCCACCCATCTGTGATCTCCCGGAGCATTGAAGGGACCAGTCTTGAAGACCCAAAGCTGTAGGATTTCTACAACACAGGGTAGCAGCAGGATAGCCAAGAGAAGTTCCAGTGAGGACCCAGCATCAATAGTGAAGCAGAAACCAGAGGCCTCTATTGCACACATTCTGTCTAATATTACGATAAAAGCCTGGAGCCAGATACTGGGGAAAATAAGAGGGGAAAGAAATCACAGCCAGTTCTCACCCCGACAGCTTCTCAGGAGGAACAGGGTCAATCCTCAGCCTGACCTGTTGCTCAGACAGGAATGCTGAATTTATATCTTCTCCAGCCTTTTATTTCTTTTCCTGCCCAGATATTTTACTTCCTGGTTCAACTCTCTTACAGCTAGGATTAAAAGTATGAGATACCACTGCCTGGCTGTTAGACCTTGAACTCACAGAGATCCAGCCAGATCTCTGTCTCCCCGGTGATAGGATTAAAGGCATGGGTCATCACTCTCTGACCTTCATGGCTTGACTGTGGGTGATTCTATCCTCTTATATTTCAGAAAAATTTTATTAAATATACAATATATCACCATAGGCCTCAAACCAGATCAATGACATTTTGCAATGAACATTTGAAAGTAAAGAAATATGGACAAATGGGTTTACTGTGTGGTTCACTGGGTCACACTATAGCTTCCATAATGAGATTTTTTTTTCCTTTTCTGCTTTTCTTTCTTCTCTTAATTTTTTTGGGGGGTGGTATACTGCAAGGGCAGAGGGTGGATACAAAGGGACAAGAAATAAATGAGATAGAGATGCATGATGTGAGAGATACAAAAAAATAAATAAAAATAAAGTTGAAAACAACAAAAGCAGCTGTGAACGTAGGTGAGCAAGTGTCTTGTGGTATGATTGAGCATGGGGAGGTGCTTAGTCTTACTGCAGTTTGATAGGCCATGTTTTACTGATACTTATGGAAGGCCTGAGGGGGACTAGACTGGGAGGTAGGAACAGAGAGCGCTTGGGGAACCGTACTAGGAGGAGAGGAGGAAGGGAAATTGTGGCCGAGATTAAAACAAATAAATTTACTTAAAAGAAAAATAGATGTTTTACTGAGGCAGACCAGCAACTGAGTGAAACATAGGGTCCCCAGTACCCAACTGTTGCTCAACACAGCTCTTCCAGTAAGTCAGACTGCCCAAGCAGGAGCTTGGAGGAATTTGTCAGTAGAAGAGGATATTCTCAAGTGTCCTTCTATACTGACCACCTTATTTTGATTTTTTTTTTTTTCCATTACAGTTGACAACAAAGACCAGCTGGAGAAAACGTCGGGATTGACGATTCTTCAAAGTGGGATTGGGCCGGTGAGTAGTATGAGATGTATTCGCACAAGGAATGCCCTCATGTTTGGTGCCACAGTGCTGGTGGGCTGGTGAAATCCAGTAGCATAGGTTTGGTTCATTGTGTGGTTAATCCAAGTAGCATTTTATTGGCTCAGCTGCTGGAAGGTCAGTCCTTCCAATCTTTATAGATGCTGGTTAATGAAACAGGCAAATGTGACTGTTGATGTTGCCTTTGAAACCATAGTTTGGTATCTTCCCAAGAAAAATATGTCACACTTAAGTAAAACAGAAGACTCCAGAAAAGACAATGTCTTATATTACCTACATTATTGAAAATGAGGAAGTTCCAGAAAATCATTTTTTCCTCAGAAATTCAGAGATTTTGTTATTTAAACACGCGTTTGAGAAGAAGCACAGAGCTATGAATGTATCTATGAACTGACTTGATGCTGTCAAACTCTTTGGTGTTCCTCCATTGCTTCACTGCTACCAGACCAGACGCATTGTCTTCCTAGTGCTTGCTGGTGGCCACTCTCTTGGCCGAGTGACAGGGTAATGAACTGTGCATCTAACAGTGGCTGAGGTTTCTCCTGGGAACTGCATGTAGCCACTCTTCATAAGTCAGCATGGACCAAAGCCAATCTGTGCTCTCACGTCTGAAATTTCAGATTTCATAGCACTTGCTGTTAAAGTTAATTAAGTATTAAGGAGTGCTTGTTTCTAAGTGTTTCCGGCTATACATTGGCTTGTCATGGAAGAGTCACCTAGAGACTCGCAGATTCTGCAACCGGATCTTTGGCTGCTAGAGCCAGTTGCTGCTTAATTGGAGGCTGTTGTCAGAGCCTGAGTGCCAAGGTAGCTCTTTAGAGGGGCTTGAGTACCTGTGGTGTCTTAGCTGTTGACAGCAGAGTGTAGGAGAGTCATGGCCCTTAACGGATAGAAATATCAAAAAACAGTCTAGGAGCCTGACAAATGTCACTCTCCTCAGTGTGTTCTTGAGGGTGCGCCCATCCTGGATTAGCAGAGCAGGTGACAGCTGAGGACACTCTGGTAGATTTTTGTTTCTTTAGCAACCAGTGAAGAAAGAAGCCAAGGGTCTTGGGGCATCCAGAAGTGAGGGGTGATGGCCATGTCATGGAGAACAGGTACAGTGTGGAGTGCTTGAATGTTATTCCTGTCTCCAGGTGAGGACAGGATCATGTGCTGGCCTATACTTCTAGTTGAATTTCTTCCTCATGGGCAATGGTGACATTCAGCCATTGAAAGCAACCCAGGCCAAGGACACAGTCACTGGTATAACCCAGTTTCAGAAAGCCTGGAAATTGGAGACTGTGTAAGCCAGGTTGGAAGCTGATAGCAGGTTTGTGGTAAGACCCAGCTTCGCATGGGAGGTGACAATTGTGACTTAGGCACATGGATACTGAATATCCTATCCCTTATAGTGGTTTGGCCACCAGTTGCTCCAGGACAGCCAGAATGTAGGGGTGGGCCAATCCCATTGGCCAAGCTAGGCCTGGTTCTCAAGCACCTCTCAAACTCTGCTTGGCTTCCTTCAGCAGGCCTATAGTCTCATACCTTACCCTGAGCCTGAGGACAGGCTACAGTGGCCTGCTCATCATGAAGCTGCTCCTATAGGAGCTGGCAGCTGGAAAGGTCATTCACCTTCCCAATGACCCACCTTACTTTACTCCACAATCTCTCACCTCCAGCACTTTCCTTAACCAAGGAATCCAGACTTTTCTCCCTACTACGTGTATTTTCCTCCTCCTAAGCATCCACGTCCATTCTGCAGTGATGGCCCTTTGCAGCCTTTCTCCTCATCACAGGCAGTCAGTGTGTACCTCACGGCTTTGCATCCTGCACTGTAACAAAGGTTAGTGTTCATCTACCTCAGAAGATTTTGCACAAAGAAGAAGCTGAGCACAGTTAGCATTTGTGAGTGTGTCCTATGTACATGTGTCCTTCCACTCCACCCTCAGTCGCTCTAAGTGTGGCCTCAGCTTGGCTCCCAGCACTAAGCGAGGAGGCCTGTGCTTGAGTGACCCGGCAAGTCCCCTCTTTCTGTCACTAGCTTGCTATGAACCTCAAATGGTGACCATATTTTCTTTAAGTTATACTTTTTTATCCCATTAGTAAAGTGAGAAAAAAAAAGCCGCTTAATTTTATTTCAAACTGATCTAAGTCATCTTCCTGTTGTCTCCTGCATTCTCCCATGTTTTATGCCTTCTTTTTTCTTTTTAGTTATCTTAAGACCTATTTATTCTATAATTTTTATCTACATTCTCTCAGTCTTTTAAGATCTTAGTTTTTATGAGTTTCTTTCTTGGGTTTAATTTTTTAATATATATACATATTTAAGGAGGGTCTCACTCTGTAGTCCAGACTAGCCACAGGCTCAACAGTCTTTTTGCTTCAGACTCCCTCATAGCCACCATAGCTACCTTCTATGTGAGTTTTCCGTGTGAGAGGTGTTATGTTTACCCTCTATGCCATGGATTCCATTTTAAGTTAGCTTCCCACCTTGAAATTCTGTGACTCCCAAGAACTGCTGAGGCTGGCTGATATCTGCTCTCTGTTCTCAGGTGAGGTACTCATGACGGGTAGCAATCTCAGCTTTCCCACCACCTTCAAGGCTGAGTGGAAACCCCAAGTCCCTAACCCTAAGTCCTGCACCCTTGTATCTCTTTAGAGGTTCCAGATCTCTAATAGTAGCCTCAGCTCCTGGCCATGAGCTATCTTTGATCTGTCCTAATGTTGGACATCTGGACTATTTTGGTGTCCTGTAGTGTGTGGAATCTATGTAATTTCTGTATCCATTTGGTCAGCTGGCCCACATTGCAGCTTAGTGTCCCACTCACATGTCAGTCAAAAGATAGTGCAGAGTACCTACCATGTGTTCTGCAGGTCTTCAAAACTGGAAGCTGTAATGGAGAGCAAGTGCATCACCTTGACCTAGAGATGTGGCCTCTTGGCTAGCATAGATCTGAAATTCACCTATGATCATCGAGGCTGCAGCACTAAGGCATGTCTGAAAAAAATAGCTTCCTGTTCTCTTGGAAGGAAGACCCATTTAGTTGGGTGGATTGTCCCAGCATTTCTGCCTAATTCTTTATATTTGTAAGTTTGTCTATAACCCCTTTAATAATTATTAACCTTTTAATCTTGCCAGTGATTAATTACTACGGATAGCACAGCAGCAAACACAGCAGATAGAAATGTGTCCTCTTTTCCTTGCCTAGGAACTGGGGTTCCTGGAGGAAATGCTCATCTTTCCCTCTCAAGACAAGAACCAGCATTGTCTGTGGCAGTTCTAGACTCCCAGAGCCAATATGGACTCGCTGAGCTTATTCTCCTGCAGTCAGTTTGTGATATACACATCTTGGACCCTGTAGTCACCTGGGTTTGCCATTCCTATAAACATGTGCCCCATCCACTCACTGAGCCCTGACCTCCACAGGTGCTCCCTTTGGCTTGTTTTGACCCACGTTCTCCTGAGTCTCCTTTTCTCTGTTTTGTGGCCTCAGACACCCCTGATATCACCTGTACAGTCTGCAGCAGCTTTCTGCTCAAAGCCTGGTGTCCCCTAACATTCCTTCCCACTACCTCATCCCCAATCGTGTATTCTGTGAGGAACCCTGTGATTCACTGTAGATGTCTTCTCCCCTGGGAGACTCCTCCCAGCAGGGACCTCACCTTGACCTTATTCCACTTTTCTTCGAGATTTGTCACCTTTGCTCCTGAGATTCAAGCCAGCAGACCTCAGAAGAGCATAGAATGCTGCCACTGGGTTTCTAGAAGATAGCCCCTTGTTTCAAATATCTATGTTCTAATCCTCTTGCTTCAACCAGTAGCCACTTTGAAGCTGGTGCCTCTTGAACCTTTAGAGTTGGCTGGTATCCCTGCCATGGCTGTGAGCCCAGCTCTCCACATGTTTCAGTGGCGTATCCCTCTAGGTTATGCTTGGAAGCTGCTCTGACAGACAAGGAACATTTACAGTAGCAAAATGGGAAGAAAAGGTTCAAGCTGAGAAAATTTTTAGAAAGCTAATCATATCTTTTTCCTAATTTTAATTCTCTCATTCGGTAAGCCTGATTTTGATTTTTATTTTAAGTATATTTCTAATTCTTCTAATTCCCGACTCTGTAATGTAAAGCAGAGTGTGATTGCTAGAAATCTAATGGAAGCTAAGATCTGCTGCAGGCAGTTATAATTCACACATGAGATGACAGATAGCAGAATTAAAACCTTTTAAGCCAAATAGAAATATCTCAAAACAAATTTTTCTTTAAAAATGAAGAGATTATGGTGTACATACACATCTCAAGTAGATGGGTGGTATTTTGATGTATTTCAAAATCTAATTTCTGACACCTTGAAAACTTTTCACATTACTCACGTTAATGAAGCCATGTCTCCTCCAGAAGACAATTTTGATTACCCTGAAGAAAAGCTCAGAATGTGTTAAGAAACCAGTCTAGATGATTTCCACCAGGCATGGGTCCCACTCATTGTGAAGTGGGGCTGCTTCCAACTCTGATGCTGCTCAGAAACAGAGCTTCAAGGCATATCTGCCCAACCTTTAAGGCAGACAGCATCAGTATAGTGGCCACAGCAGGGAAGAAACACAGAAAGGACAAGAGCTACTCTGATGAACCTGAGCGCCCCCTTGCTGGGGAGAGACCCACCCTCTGGAGTGGTGGGAGGCTGGATGTGGGTTTTCCAGAACCTCCCCCAAAAGATTTCAAACCTCTCCAAGGGTTGGGGAGGTTTGCCTATACAATCTCAGCAGCTGTACTTCAAGCATCGAACCCTCTCTCACCAGCTCTGTGGTTTTGCTGCCTCTGCTAATCCTAGCTTCAGGCCATAATTTTGCAAAAAGAAAGGATTTTATGGCATAAATATATCCATCTCCAAAGTCCGTTAGGGATCCATGAGCTGCTAATGGTGTTTCTGCCCAATAAACAAGTATGGCATTCATGAAGTGTGCTCTGGTTGAGACTTTGTCTGGGGGCTCCATGGTGGCAAATGAAAAGCAATAGGTAGGAGGAAGACAGAGGTAGAAGCAAGCAGCCTCATTCTCTCCTCCAGATCCCTCCTTAGCACACTGTTGAAGGACGTGTTATAGCTTTAATTTGCTTTCATCAAAATTCCAACCCAGGTCTGGCAAGAAGGCTCAGCAGATAAGGACTCTTGCCAAACCTGATGACCTGAATTCAATCATTGGGTCCTGCATGGTGGAAGGAGAGAGAGCTGACTACAACAAATTGTCCCTAGACTTCCATATATGTATTGCGGCATATGTATGTGCCCATGTGTGGATACTCCTGCACATAAATAAGCAAGTGAAGAACCAGTTTTAACCCAATGGCTCTAGATGACTAGAAGAAGCTTGGATTCTGAAAGAATATCTGGGCCAAACCAATTGGCAGAGCCATCAAGCATCAGGGACCTCTGTGCTAAAAACATAAAGCCTGATCTTTGGATTCAAGGTTTGTACTTGCAACATTTGTATAAGGAGGCTACTCAACAAGCCAAGAAAATGAAGGAATGAAAAGCTATGTGACAGAAGAAAGAGTTTGAAGGAAGGACCATGAAACGTAAGATACAGAACCGTAGGAAGGGAGATGACTGTACTGTGGAATTCTGGGATTTCCTTGCCATCAGTGAGATAGCTGTCTTTAAGACACATTGGTATACAAACCAGGCCTCCTGGCTTGGCATGGGGGTGGGATTAGGAATTTTAAGTTCGTTCTTCAGTATCTTTTGGGTTCTTTCTTTGAAATAACTATAGACTCAAGAAGCTTCAAACTAAATCAGAGAATCCCTACTTAACCCTCACCTAGTAGGCTCCTCCATGGATCTATGTATGTAACTGTAGAACATCAGCAAGACCAAGAGATTCATGCTTCGTGGCATATATAAAGATCTCTGAGTCATTAGTAGTACCATGTTGTAATATCTAAATAACAACAACAACAACAAAAACCATACAAATGTTAGTGATCACAAATCCACACCAATGTGAACAGGCAGACCTGGGGATGGGAGAGGTCAGCAAGGTCACCACTAACTCCTCTGATACATTGTGAATTTAGGGTATTTAACCATCATGTGTCTGTGACAATCTCACAAGGAATGTCTTTACTAGGCAGAGCATAGTTGTGGTGATATGTTATATACTTAATAAAATGTGGAATATTAAGAGATCAACCAACAGTCAAAAACTAGGCATACATAGCTCAGGTAGTCCTTCATCTTTGAGTACAAGGACAAACAGCTGAGTTTCAATGGCACCTTTAATCCAGCACAGGGAAAGCCTGGGAGTGGTAACCTACACCCTTAATCCCATAACTCCAGAAACAGAGCTCTTTCTGTGTTTCTGTGAGTTCAAGGCTGACTACCAAATAAAGTAGCTCCTGCCTTTAATTCTAACCTGGATGGGATACAGCTGGGTGAGAAGGGTATTTAAGGCGGCATAAGAAAACAACAGTGAGGAGAAGCACCCAGGAGCGAGGCTGAGGAAGTTGGAAGATAGCTGGGTGAGAACTGACTGTGGTGTTTCCTTTCTCTCTGATATTTCAGCCTTTCCCTAATATCTGGCTCTGAGTCTCTTTCAATACAATCAGAATTTATGCTACAGAATTTATATAGTAAGCAAATATAAACCATCCCCAGCCTTTAGAGAAGATGCACCTGATGTCAAAAAGGAGAAACATTCAATATCATTGACAGAGGCAATGCAGGCTTATGGTGAGGAGGATGCTACTGTATTCTGATGTGAGGTGTAGCTCGTGGAAGTTCCTCACAGAAGTGGGCTGCATGGAGAAGATAAGCATGGCCAGTGCACCTGTAACTTGAAGGAGGGAATTCTGAAAGCCTAGGGCCTGGTGGGTATGTGTGAGAACGAAGGTCAGGTCTTCCTAGGTTCCGGGCTCAGATCCAGTGAACATGACTTTGGCCAGTCCTCTTGGTTCCTTGTTTGTGCGCTGTGGCCAATAGAGTCACTAATTGCCATTGGTCACTGGGAAGTATGTACTGTAAGTTTCAACTGGAGTGTGAATTGAGTGCTATTTCTGGGCAATAGAATGGTGCTTCTCACTGGGTGGCCATCCTCACTGTAGCTCTAGTGAGCTCTTTTCTCTACATAGGGTACCTTAGCCTGCCTGCAGGTATTCAGAACCAAGGGAGCAGCATGTGTTCAAGAGTGTGTGAGGGTGATGGGGCTATGATGGGTGTGGCCAGTCCAGTGTCTGAGTGAAGATCAGGAACTGGGTTCCACATGATGTTGTAGTAATGTTTGATTACATGTCCCATGGAGAAATAAGAAAGTGTGGTTACTTCATGACTATGTCAACCCGTGGCTTATTGTATGTGTAGTTTAAGAACAAGCTTGCTACAATCAGAGTAGAGTGCTGTGCCCTAGGAATCACAGGCTTTCTAAGAACCAAGACAAAACAGACCTCAGGGCATTGTGTAAGGTCCGTACCAGAACCCTCTTTCTACTCTCCAACTGAGAATTCCCAGTTTATGACTTTGGGATCAGAGGCTGAACTGCTAGGGATAGGGGACAGTGAAGGAACCAGAGCTACCCTCTGGGGGTAGGGGATTATGGGTGCTTCTTGTTCAGCTCCTGCAGTATTCGCATTACCATTCCATGCACATTCACTTCATTTTATTCTAATCTGCATTTCATGACAAAGGAAGCGGATTTTTTTCCTCTTAAATGCAAAAGTGCATAGGCCTGAGAAAAGACTGTTGACTTGTCAGTACTCCTAATTTGTGTTTGAAAAGGAAAATCTGCATAAAATTGCATGAAATATCTCAGGCCCCATAGCCCCTCCACAGTCCCCATGATTGGTAAGCAGGCTAGACAGAGGCTGAGGTTTGCAGCAGCCCATCCCTGGGCTCAGCTCTGGTTCTGATGTTCAGCTTTGATTTGACCTGAGGCCATAGCTCTTTACCTTCAGCCTCACTGCTCTACATGGTAAAAAAAAAAAAAAAAAAAAAAAAAAAAAAAAAAAAAAAAAAAAAAAAAAAAAAAAAAAAAAAAAAAAAAAAAAAAAAAAAAAAAAAAAAAAAAAAAAAAAAAAAAAACTGCACCAGAATGTGTCCCATGTAATTAACTGCCCTTACTCTATGGGCAAACATAAGCTTATTGTGAACACCTTTCTCCCCTGGACCACCACAGTGCACACCAAGGTCCCAGTGTTACATGGGCCTTTCATGGTCCCCTGTGACTCAGAGGCAGAGAGCAACCATATGATGTAGCGGTTGCCATAGTAACAAATTCAATTTTTATTCAATATCAACATAAATAGTCATGTAAAATGAAGTAAGTCGTATCTAATGTTGGCCACCCACCCACTTCTTGTTCTTTCCTAACATTTTCATATATATTTTATAAAAATATGCATAATGTATATTTCAATGGCAGAGACATGACTTACTGTCAGCTGAGTCCGAGGGTGACATCTTCTGCCTTTTTCCCCTTGGGAAGCAGAGGAAACAAACTGTCTGATGTCTTCATGGGCAAGATGGCTATGGGCTCGGATGGGTACATGGAGCCTGAGAGTGTGTGAGCAGAAGTTAGTTTTCATTTAACAAACTGAGGTCTGGACAGATGGCAAGCAGTCAGTCCACAGTATTCTGGAAGCCTCTTGTGATACGTGTATCTGAGAAGCCTGCAGCTGTGTACAGAGAAGACAGGAAGTCGCTGCAACAGACGCTGACTCATGTCACCCACTCACACTGCCTACTCACATCACCTGTCCACTGCACACTGGTAAAGAGACCATCTTGCCCTACAAGGTGTTGGGGAATGCCCACTTGAGGGTCCACCTGCAAATGTTGAGTGTTCTCCAACAAGCAAGCAGCTGTGTGCTAACCTACACACTCCACTGCACCTGCTATCCTTAGGCTCCTTATCAGCAGGTGTCACTGAGAAGGGCATTCCACACAGAAGTCACAAAGGAGTTGGATCCAGTGTATCATTACTCTCTCTGCCTGTGGCACAGCTGTAGAAACTCCATCAAACATGAACACACATTAGTTCTTACCTAGATGGTGTGGCCTGCCAAGAAGAGCATAGGCTAGATGGCAAAACCCTAGACTCTTTGTGTTTAGAAAATAGAGACAAAAAAAGCACCACCACACAGCAGGACCTGTCTCTCTACACTGCTTGTACTAAGACACCCTGCAACCCAGTGTGGCCATACATGTCAGCCTCGTGAAATCCAATTCCAGTAGACTCTACCTTCATAGAGGTAGTTACAGAAGATAGAAACTTAATAAACCTTGTTATTCCATATGCTCCATAAATTGCTCTCCTACCTCATTTTGCTCAATTATGACTGTGCTTGCTGGTCTGGTATCCAGGACCTTCTGTAACTGGAAGGTCACTATGACCCAACAGCCACTGTCTGGCTTCTGCTTCCCAACAACGCAGCACTGTTTTCTGAGTATCAGGGTCCCAGGGATGCTAAACAAAGTACCACAACCTAGGTAGAGTCTCCAAGCAGAAATCTAGTCCCCCAGTCTTAGAAATTAGAAGTCCAGTGTGGAGGGCCTTCCTCTGAAGACTCGGGAGAAGCAACCTCATGTAATTTACACTGTCACAATTCTCTTGTGATAGTTAACCTCGATGTCCAAATTGACTAGATTGAGAGGCTCTTAAGAGATCTGTAAGGTGCATTTCTCAGTATGCTGGTGAGGCTTAGATCGTGAGGGCTGTGACCTAATCAATGGATGATGGTTCAGACTGCTCACAAAGTCAAAGCTTGAATGGAGTATTGAGATGAGATGGAGCTGTAGATCATGGGGCCTGGGAAGAGGAAATAGGAATAACCTGACCCTTTCCTATACTTTGAGCTGCCTTTGCTGTATACACCTGCTACTTTGATAGTCTGTCTCACTCCAGGCCCAGACACAAAACCAAGTGACCATGTTCTGAAAGCCTAGAAACAATGTGCTAAGAGAAAATCCTCCTCCTCTTTATGTTGTTTCATCAAGTATTTTGTAACAGCTATGAGAAAAGTAGTTAGTATACCACTCCTCAGCCTGTGGCTACATATCCCCAAGCTCTGCTTCTATTGCTATATGTGTTAGTTTTTTGCATGTGGCACATGAATGGAATCTCAACCCTGGGAATACCACACTAGAGTTTATTAGAGCAGCAGGCAGAGAAAGAGGGAGGGGACTTGTGTGAGCACTTTCTTTAAGAGGGTGGGTGGGCCCATGCTTGCATAGCCACACCCAGGGGCATAGTTTCTACTCTGTTACATTCCAGGTGAATGCAAGCCTTGGGAATGCTTACATTATGGGCATATGTATATCTATGTTCCTTCTTATTAAGAAAAATCTATGTTGGATTTAGGGTCTAGACTATATTGTATTACTTCATTGTAATATGATTACATATGCCCAGGTCTTACTTCCATAGAGATTTAGGTACTAAAAGCTAGGCTTGGAACATCTCTTTTTAAGATATGAATCACTCATAGTACTCAGAAGTCAGAGATGCCTCTGTCCTGTCTATAAATGGCAGTATAAGTTGCTGGTTGGCCTGCAACTGGACCTTGCTCTCTTGGGAATAAAGTGTGTTTACATTTCTTAAGCAGCTCTAAGCCCATTTGGTTTTATCTATCCAACTTGTCATTTTCTAATAAATGTACAAGCTGTCCTACTGAACCTAAAAATTATCAGTGTACATGTGAAAAACTAAGATAAAGTGCAAAGGAAGCTGTAAGAGCAGGAAGTTAGGAGTGGGAGCAAATAAAGGAAGTGGAAAAACAAGAAAAACAATTTCTTTTTAAAGATACCATAATGCAGCCCAATTCTTTGTAAACTGATAAAAATTAAAACAACTAATTGAAATCAGATGCTTCTCAAATTTACCTGAAACTATCGCAGTGTGTGGATGACATGTCTTAGTACCCATCTTACTGACAACAGGTAGAAGTGATGACGGCTTGGCCCTGGATACTGATAGTGGCCTAAGCAGCAGAGACTCACCTTTGACCATCCCTTGAGGCTTAATCTAAGACTAAGGTAGAGGTTCCCAAAGGTTCCCTGAGGCTTCTCTCCTTGCTCACCTTTCCCTGTGTTCTCAAATAGTCATCTCTTTGTATGTAGCAGTGTCTCGGCCCCTTCTTATAAAGGTACCAGTTCCATTAATAAGAACCCACCCATTCTACTTTAATGCCCTCCATAAAACCTTCTTTCAAAATACAGCCACATTCTAAGAAGTCTTCAGATCAGAGATTCATATATGAGTTTTAGAGAAACATAACATACTGATCATGGTCACATCTAACCTAGAAATGTCTTTTTTTTCCCCCTTAATAATTCCAAAAGATAGTGCTTGGCCAAGTTAGCTTCTGAGAAATATGCCTAGGCTATTTTCCTCTACCATGTCAAAGCATAAATTTAAACACATGAAATATTACCATATTTCAGAAGATATGATTTCAGGAAATCAAAGAGAATAGGTGACTGGCTGGCTGGATGATTAGATGGGTAGGTAGGTGGGCAGATGAATAAACAGATAAACAGATGGCTGGGTAGATAGGTTAATTAGTAGATGGATAGATAATTTGTGTGAGTGGACAAATGGATAGGTAGATGAGGTAGATAGATGGATGAGTAGGAGGTTGCTGGATGTTTCAGTGGGTAGATGGACAGACAATGGGCTGAATGGGTGAGTGGGTGGATAGATTGATGAATGGATGAGTAAACTGACAGGTGGGTGGCTGGCTGGTGGGTGATTGGATGAATAAATAAGTGGGTAGGCTCTTTTTCTCTTCCTCTCTGCCCCCTACCCTACTCTGTCTCTCCTCTCTTCCCCTCCCCCTTCCTCTCCTTAAGAAACCTAATATGGCTCCCTTGAAAAAAATAAGTGGATGGATGAATGAACAGGAGAATAGAGTGGTTGAATGGAAGGTGGGTGAAAGAGTGGATGGGTAGATAGGTGATTAGATGAATTGGTGGATAGGTGGGTAAATGGATGAATGGATTGAGCACTGAGTAGATACATGGATAGATAGAAAGAAAAATGAGTAGATGGACGGATTTGTGGGTGGGTTGGTAGATGGATCAATGAAATTTAGCATGTATTTTAAAACCATCATGAGATTTAAAAAAAAAAAAATCCCAAAGGTTGTCAAATTCACATTTCCATTTTGGCCATCCAGCCATAACAAGAGAAAAGCCACATCACAGTGTGAGCCACCAGCTGGAGTGTGGCTCTAGTGACATTGCACTGATGGAAAGAGCACTTTCCAGGTGTCAGTATGTGAACAAGCCCCCCCCCCCACCTGCAGCTTCTAGTGCAGATAGGTGACAATCTCTCTGCCTCTCACAGATTGGATGACCATGATATAGACTAGGACATCCCCTGAAGCAGTCATTTTGTCCTGACAGACAGGAAGGTGGGAATAATCCTGATATAAAGACAGTAAAAATTATGTTGTGATTTTACTTTTTGGACCAAGGGTTGTCATCTTGTTCCTTGTGGTTTATTGGCTGGTTGAGGTCTTTTCATTTGAGTGCTGCAGATAGAGGAATGAATTTATTTGAGAAATGTCAGCAGTACTTTATGAGGCTGCCTTCAGCAACAGCATAAGAGAAACTGATTGTTGAAGCTGCTAATTTCCAGATCTTCCCTAAGTGAATGCAAACAAATTCTGGTCCTCAAAGCCCTGCTAATATACAATGTTCAATTTTTAATTTCCAGTCCATCCTAGATTATGGGAATGAAAAACAATATTTAATCCCTCGTTAACACATGAATGAGCGGAAGCTGTCACTTCCAACCAGACAATAACAGGGTTATCTCAAGAACTGTCAGTTTATGTGAAAACATTATGTTGCCCAAATTTTCATAAAAATTAGTAATGGATAATATTCAAGATCAGAGCAATAGAAAGAGAAAAATCTGCATTCCTGGTAATAAATATTCATATTTGTCTGCTTGAGAGATGAAAATCTAATCAAGAGGCTATTGATGCACTGGTTTTTTTTTTTTTTTTAAACCAAGACATTTCATCTAAATTGGGTTTGATATGGAAATGAGTCATAGTCAAGTCCTCCAGGTCTTAGCTCATGGGCTGCCCAGTTTGATATTCTATATGGATCCACTGCACACTGCACCACAAATAGGGTGGCAATACTCTCTGCACGGGAGGGAACCCCCAAGGTTGATATGATGGAGTGTTTTGGAGCTTTCTCCCCAAAGGAAAAGAATGTAATGCCGTGCCAGCTAACTCCTTGCTATTATAGGGTTAAAACTGTCTGTGTTTTTGCTTTTGTTGACAATTACCATAAATCAGAAGACACTCTGCATGAAGCTTAATGAAATATGTATGATTTGGAAAAGGAAAGATGGTGACTGCTGGGTATAACTCTCTATGCACGTGTGAATGTGTCCATGAGTGTCTCTGTGTAGGAACACATGTGTGAGCTGATGGTATTTATGTGAGGCTATACTTTTCCCTAATGTCAACAGGCCTTTGAAAAGAAGCAAGTAAACAACTACCTACTCAGGGAACATGGGTGCACAGAAACCACAGTGATCCTTGGAGCCCCACCTGGAAATCTAGCCCTTCTGCTTTGAGCAGACACATTATAACTACAAAATCCCCAAGGGTTCAGGCCTCAGCCTTTGGGACCAGGACCTGACCTCTCTTAGCTTCACTGACAAATTCATAGTAGGATTGGCTTTCTTTGGCTCTGGCCAAGAACCCAGTGCAGGATGCTAGGGTATCAATCACAGAAGTACAGGTGGCCTCGTCTATCACAGTTGTCCTCTCCTGACATTGACCAGATTTCTGCAGGTCACAGTAACCTTGTCAGAGGGCAGACTGTGAGTATAAGCACACATTTCAGAAGTCTATTCCTAATTTGCTTCCCCCGATCGCCCCGCCCCTAAGCTAGCTGGAGTTAATCATAAGGCATCTGGGCTGCTTGGGAGAGGTGTTTTAAGGTGTGGTTTCTAGAGTCAGATGGGGATTTTACACTGGAATCTCTCGCAGCTCTGAGGAAGGAAGGCTATAAAGAGTGAGGAGAGCCTCAAAGTGGCATAAAAGGCTTCTCATCAGCCTCCTCATGTGTACTTCCAGCATCTGAAGGAAAAAGCCCAAATCTTTTCTTCCAGCATACCTGAAACTATTCTCCACTGAGCTGCTGATTCTGATGTTGGGTTCAGAGGTATTTGTCCCTCTGTGAATAAAGGGTGGGTATACTGAGAGGAGCCATTAGAAAAGCCAAGCTCAACCACATGTAGACCTGAGGTTTTTAACCACAATAGTAACATGTCTTATAGCATGAACAGTGTGGGGTGAGAACTACTGAGGTCCCCAAGGCAAAGGACATTCTCTTCAAAGTCCACCTTCCTGAGCTTCTTTGGCACCTTCAGGCCAGCCTCTACTCTCCTTAGTTTTTGGTGGCTCCCAGGACAACATCCCTCCCATGGCACACTGGCATCAGCCCCAAACATCTACCCTTTATCTTTACACCTAGAAAACTCCTCTGCTCTGAAAAATGGGAAGAAGTTCATGCTACCCAGAGCATCCGTCCCTCCACCCCAGCCTTGAACCTTCCACATGACTAGTCTCCCAGAGAGGACTATGGCTAACGCTGATTTCCATACATCTGGGCACATCTGCCAAGCACATTTCTTCTGGAGAATGTCTATTTGTGTCCTTTGCCTATAAGGGGAGCTTTTCAACAACTACGGTCAAGTATGGTGACAATATCCATCTATTTTTGCCCATGAGATGGCTGGTTTGAAACAGCCATAAACAGTCCATGATTTAGCCATAGCAACACCACACCCATCTCTAGATATAGCTCTGCCTGGGATCCCCAATGTGCATTTGTCCTCCAGACACTAAGAACTGAACACTAACAAAAGGCTATATTTGTTTTCAGCCACTGATTCCACCCAGGTTTACACAGAAGATGCCTCACGAGTAACAGGCATTATATCATATTAGTAGGAACTAAAAAGGACTTTATGAGACTCCCAAACAGTCTTCCTGTACAGACAGGCAGGAAGGACCAGAATGGATAAAAACAAACGGTAGGATATTTCAAGATTACCTATCCTGAGCCTGGTCCACGAGAGTATTAGCAGGTGATTTTGAAGATAGTAGAGCATCCAGAGTAACTTGAAGTGCACTGCAGCCCTGGTCCTGGCTGTCAGAGGAAGGTCCAGTGTGAGACCATGGCAAGCTCTGCTCTTTGGGCACAGCCCTGCAGTATCTCAGCCTTTTGGTAGTGTGTACACCTGAATTGCTGCCTCCTCTGCAGCCACTAGGGGTCACACTTATACATCTCTTCTGAACTTGATAGGATCCTGAAATTAGGGTGACTTAATCCTCTGTGAGTTGCCAGGAATTTACCAGACTTAAAGGATAAGCTAGGGGAAAAAGATGTGAAGAAGAGATGGAAAAACAGACAAATTGGAAGGCTCTGTGAATATCTATGTCTGGAGTCGCCTGCTTTCCAGAATTAAGACCCTGGGTGAAAAGGAGTTAGCATTGACTTATTTTCTAATATTCGAGCCTGAATGGAAATTCTTCATCGCTATCACATCAGAATGAGGATGCAAGACCTTGAGCAAGGTCATCAGTGTGGCTTCAGTGTGCTTTCCGTTTCCCACTGTAAACATAGAAGCCTCTAAGAAGAAACCCTCAATGGTGCCCTTGGTTTCCACTTAAGACCTGTAAACTTACTGCTTTCTCTTGTCTTGCCCCAACTTGCTCCAAGACTCCCTGAGAGCTCTGTTCCAGCCATGCCCACCCTTGTGCAGATAAAGCATGTCAAGGTGATGGTCAAGTTGCTGCCTTGAAAGGGGAGCACAGTGTCCACAGTAACTCACTGTCCCATAAGCTAAGCCTCTTCCCACAAAGGGCAACCCAGTGATGTTCCCATGAAGGCTCTCTACTGCAATACAGCACTTCATTTGGGCCTCTGCCCATAATCCCTGCAAACCAAAGGGATGTTGTAATGTCTCAGACCCCAGTCTGGGGTCCCACCAGGAGCTTAGTCATACTATGTTCTGCAACACAAATGATGGCAGTTTAGAATTGATGTCACCACAAGAAACTTCACAGGTCTCATAGGGCAGGGTGCGGTTAGGGGATGATTACCAGCTGGAAGGAAGCCTGAGCTAGGATTACAGGAGCGAGACACAGACAGGTGTTTGGGGAAAATCTTGGCAACCTGAGGACAGGCATTTGTGGAGACACCTTGGCAGAGTCACTTTGTTCTCTTTCTTTTGGTCTTGTGAGCACAGCCATCCTCACTTATGTCATTGTTTTCTTCCCTGTGTCAACAACAAAACTCTCACTGAATCAAGAGGTCACTTTGTGTAGAGGTCAAGGGCATGGTTCTCAGTCTGCATGCTGAGGGACCCTGTGCTCCTAGATGAATGTATAAACTTTCTGAACACACTCTGGGTGTCATGAGCCATGCTGAGATGTCTAGCAAGCACTAAGTCACTATCTCTGTGGTGGGGTTGAGATGTAGCTCAGACGACAGAGTGTTTGCCTGGCAATCACAAAGCCTTGAGTTTGAAATTCTCCACCATATAAACTGGTATTCTGTCTCACGCACTGTGAAAGTAAAGGCCTAATAAAGGCAACATAACACTCTGTCTCAGAAAAAAAATTAAAAACCACCTTTAATTCAAAGGGTGAATTAAAGTTTTGGTTCCTTAAACTGTTTTTTTTAATCTAGCAAATGACATAGAGTCCCCAGTATCCCCATGGGAGTATGTGTTCCAAGTCTGAGGAGTTCCAAGAATGTCTACAAGCACCAATTTGCCACTTCCTGTCTTCTCCATGGAACCAAGCATACAGCACATGCTGTTTAGCAAAATGAACCCGGTTTTCTTTTTGTTTCTTCATAATTCCATGCACAGAAGATTCTGCCATGTTATAGATCTTGCCAACCTCAGCATACAATCTTCTTTCTCTTGAATGGAAATCCTTTTCCATTTTGTTTAAAAGGAACACTTAGCTTCTCTTTGGCCCATCTTTCTCACTAGCCCTCGCCCCCTGTGCTTCGTGCTCACAATGAAGTGTGGTGGGGTGACAGCTATACAAGCCCCAGGGGCAGAAACAGTTGATCAGATAGATACTGGGATACTTCAAAGTGGAGCAGTAATGGGTAGTCAAGATTCTACCACACTTCTCGGAACACTGTACAACTTAAGACCAATACACTAACTTATGGATTTTATTTAATATTTTTTTAGACTGTGGTTGATTGCAGGTACCCTAAACTGTGGGAAATGAAACTTCAGAGCACAGGACCATGAAGCAAATGTTTGGAAAGTGTCGGGAAGTCATTAGTCTTCACCTCACAAACTTTTATGAATTTTCACTTGGTCCTACAGCTATGATGTGCTGAGGGACTAGTTGTGGAGGAAGTTTTAGAACACTTGGCTTTGCCATCAATACTCTAGTAACACTAAACCTAATCACATGACTCCTGCTGACCTTTGTTTCTTTATAACTGGAAGCAGCAGAAGTGGATTGTGATCTTCTAAACCCTTCAGGTTAAACAGTCATAATGGAGCCATGTCTGTCTGGGGTAGCCAACCCAGTGTATACTTCTGATCCATTTACAGTTGATCTTTGTTGGATAGGTGGTAAACAGATGAATAGATCCAGGCATGGCTAAGAGAATTTGTCAATTGATGTTTTTCAGATGGGTGGATGAAGAGATGAATAAATGGAGGATATATTGGCCAGTCAGTGGATGAGTAGGTGATAGAAAGTGGATGAAAGAATGAGTGGGTATATGAATGAGTAGGTAGACATGTCAATGACTGGATGGATGGATAAGTATGTGTTTACCCTTTGTTCCTTTGATCTTCAGGGCTGGAAGGCGTTGAACCAGGTAGCTAGAAGTGAAGTCTTTCTTCATGTCCCATATTTCTCTTTGCTTTAAAAGTTAAGGCAGTTCTTGAAGTTGATAGCTTTTCTAAGTTAAATGATAAAGGACATGAGGAGAGCAGCTCAGAAACTATCGTTTCATGCAGACTTAATTCAGGGGAACTTTGCTGATCCATAGTTCAGAGCCTCCCAAAATTACCCTGCAAAGACTCAGTGTCATAGCTTTTTACATAGTGTCACAAGTTGTCAAGCAGAGGACCAAGCTATGAAAAGAAGACTTACATGGCTTGTTACATCCTTCAGGGAATAGTCCAATGGCTGGTCCCTAACATACCACTCACCTTAGACCAGTGGCTCTCAACCTGTGTGTCATAACCACATCTAAGATCATTAGAAAACACAGATGTTTACATTATGATTCATAACAGTAGCACAATTACAGTTATGAGGTAAAAATGAAAATAATTTTTGGATAGGGGTCATCACAACATGAGAAACTGTATTAAATGGTCACAGCATGCAGAAGGTTGCTGTGTATAAGACATAAATGGGTCTCAGATGCAGTTATCAGACTATCCTCTGAACTACCAGGAGAAAAGCCCTTGCTTCATGGAAACAATCAGGTAGCCATACTTGAATCAAGAAGGTAAACGTGCATGCTTTGACCATTTGGATGGTGTTTCCCAGGGTGCTATATGGGCCTCTGGCCTTTATAAGCACAGGATTTCAGGCACTCTTCTGACCTTTCTTGGATAACACACTGTTATTGTGCCCATGTACATGTATTTCTGATGGGCAGCTCATGGCTACTTGTTGTATTGTATTCTTTCTGGCTCTGTAGGCTTTGGTAATCTCTGTGAACATCTCAACATACTTCCAACCCCTTGATTTGGTCCAAGAATGAAGATGGCCAAAAGTATCCTCAGCCCATGTTGGAGGCTGGATTTACACAGGATCAATAGTCTATTCTCATAAATGTTAGTACATTTACACCCCCTCAATTTCCTGTCTGATTTATGATGTTGAGATTTATTCATTTTGATTTATGTTCCTTTCACCTCTGGCATCATGTTTTCATTTGAATCCAAGTCATAGATTATTTATCTATCCCAAGAAATAACACACATATATTTCTATGTAGCACAGATAATGGAAAATTACCTGTCTGTAGACAGAGGAACTCCTAAAGAAAGTCCAGAGGGTACATAGAAAATAGGATGTAGATTCAACCTCAGTGCCTCCCTGGATGGGTCCCTGGAAAGGCCTGAGCTTGTGTCTCAGTGTCCATGTCTGTCAAATGCATATCCTTAAAGACCTTGCCATTTGTCATTGTGAAGACTGATGTGTGTGGTGTGGAAATTATGTCATAAGCACTGTGTCCATATATCTGCTCTATATAGTTATGCATGTGGATATAGTTATGCATGAGTGTATACATGTAGTTATGCATGTGGATATGCAGATGAGTACTTGTGCACTCCCTATGTTATGCATGCATTTGCACATCTGTGTAAGTGTGTAGCTGTATGTTCTGCTTGTGCACACATCTGGACATATGTCATTTCTTGTTTTCTAATTCTTAATTTTCTGAAACAAAGAAGCAGCAGTCTCTGGGTGGAGTTCAAGCTTCAGCTTATCAGATTTCAATGCAATTAGCACTTTCCCCGTAGATATACTCCTTACGTCACACATGGTACTCACATAAAAGGAAAAGCAGTAACAAAAAAGTGCATTTGACTCCCATTTTCTAGCATCTGCTCCAAGTGCATTCATGCAGACAGAGAAGGACCTTGCTCTAAGTCTCAGAATACTGTCAAGGGCTGTCAGAGGCGGGTGTTGGAGAGGGCCAGAGCTAAGAGCATCTGTCAGTCCCAAACTCACAGGGGCGGAGGACTCTGTAGTGGGGGCCTTTGTTATGTTAACTGCCTTCCTCAGCACACCCCATCATCTGCTCCTCACCGAAGGTTCCTGAGGCTTTGGAGGACACACAGTGATGGCAGCCACACATGCACTGACAACAGCAGGACCAGGGTTGCCGCCCCAGCTGTCCACTTCAATGGTTCTGACTTATAGACAATAGAATCCAGAGCCCATGGCCAATCTTGCACACAGATACCATTAGCAGATGTGAGTGAAGTTCCATTAATGGCTCTCATCTGCCAAGAGAGCACAAACACCAGAAAGATGAGAAGCCCTCCCTGTATCTGCTTAGTGTCTTCCACAGAGTCCAGGTCACGTCCTGCTGGTCAGTCTCGTCTGAACGACTGAGAACACTTACATCAGCTTCTCTGACATTGTGAATCTCAAGTAGGTCTCTCTCCTTATAACATGCAGCCTTCATCAGCCTCTGACCATCGGGCTTGAACATCCCCTGTCCTCTAGAGGAAGAGTTTTCAAACACCTAATGTTGTCACTATGGTATGAACTCAAATAATGGGAGAGTTAAGACTAGCTGTACCAAACTCAGATGACCACTCAGAGGTCAGGGCCTATTCATCCTCAGTGCAGAGAGTGTTGCACTGAGCACCCTGACCTGGGCATTCTAGGGCTGCTCAAGGATGCCAGCCCCTGTCTTGCCCAGGACCAAGGCCTGTAGCCAAAGCCAAGAGGGATGAGTGAGAAAGACTTTTGTAGGTTGAACTCAGAGGGGACCATGGTTCCTCTCTACCTACCTGGTTACCATGTGCTGTGTTCACACTGGTCCCTGGAACCACCTATCATGGTCAAGGCTGAGACACCTGGATTTGAGCACATTTTATGTTGCCACAGGTTGGACTTCGGAGATCCGATCCAGACATGCTACCATTTGAATCTTTATTGTCTCTAACAGCTCATTGCTAAAGCCTTGGTCCTTGACTGATGACACTGTATTGGGACCTGTAGGAAATAGGACTTTAGGGGTGGAAATGGATTTTAGGGGAATATCTTAGTGGGTATTTTTCTTGGTACCTTTCTCTCTCTCTCTCTCTCTCTCTCTCTCCCCCTTTTCTGGGTGCCATGATCTCAGCAGTTCTTTCTATCATGCATGACATTCAGCCTCATCATCACCCAGAAATAATGGAATCACATGCCCATGATTGAAACTTTGGAAACTGTGAACCCAAACAAACCTTTCTTCTTTTCAGTTGATTTTCTTGAGTGTTTTGTGACAGGGACAGAACATGTATGTTGTAAACATATGACTCAGTGCTATAATACCAGAGAGAGATAATCTTGGTAGGCTGGAGCCAAGGAGCCGTAGAAAGCCATGTCACATGACAGAACTCACATGCAAGGTTTATTGAGGGATGGGGAGGGAAGAGATGCAGAGTGTGCCACTGGAGATACAATGCTGAAAGAGAGCAGGAAGAGAAGAGGTGGGGAAAGGGGAAGGGCAGGGGGTGCAGATGTGGCCTCACTGGAAGAGTAGAGGGGAAGGCTTTGCCTTTTATAAGGGGGTTTAGTACCTGTACATAGAGACTACATATCCACATAGTACATGTGCACAGACTAAGTAATGGCATTACGTACAGCCGTAGAACCTGGGCTGTCTAGGTATTTTCCTGAATGTTAGCAAGTGCATCTGTCAGGTCCCCAAGGGACAGGCTAAGTAATATCTAAATGCTAACTCCCAGCATAGGAACTCATAAGCCTAGAGCCCAGCACAAGATAGAGGACATCACAGGAACAGTGGATTGAGACAGGTTCTTGCCAGGAGGCGGCTTCCTCCTGGGAAGCTAAATCCTGCACTAAGTTCTATTGTGGTCATCTTCTGAGGACCAAGACAGCATGAATGTCACCCAGAAACCAAAGAGAAAGATAGGAAACTGCCAGGAATTTCTCCCATTCTTTGGCCCCTCCTATCCTATGCCCATCAGGACTTCCTTTGTCTCACACACAGCCAGCGATGTTCATGCTCATGTAAGACTTCCAATTCATGAGACCAGCTGTCAGTTCCAGTGTCCCTTCAGGATGCAGTTTGTAGCCTTGAGCCTGAGCTAGATAAGAGGGGTCCAAGATCTACTGGGCAGAGCTTTTTGAAGACCTGTGGTTTGGGATTGATCCTCTATGGAAGTGGTTGTCAACCTTTGGGGGTAGAACCATCCTTTCACAGGAGTTGCCTAAAATCATCAGAAAGCACAGATGTTTACATTAGGATTATAACAGTAACAAAATTATAGTTATGAAGTAGCAATGAAAATAATTTTATGGTTGTGGGTCACCACAACATGAGGAACTGTTTTAAAGGGTCACAGCATTTTTGATAGAGAAGCACTGCTCTACGGTCTAAGAAAGAAACCTCTAGTTGTTCAGGTCAGTAGAGAGTTCCTAGTTGACACTCTGTGAGCTATGGAGACTGAAATCACTGTGGCCAGAGTAACAAGTGGGGGCCATCCTTGTAGGCTCACACAGTAGACATGACTGGCTCACATGGAGGTCCTGACTGGGGTATACTGATTGCTTCCTTCTGTCACTAGAGGGCGACTCTGCCCTGAGCTCCTCTCTTGATGCTTGAAGACCTTTACTGTCACATTACCCACCCCCACCAGCTTCCCATGACCTGTGTATATGTCTGCGTCTGTGTCCAGAGTTCCTGTTCTTACACAGACACCATACAGACCTACCCACATGTTCTTGTTTTTACCTTCATACCTTATACTACCATTCGGAGATGTTTCATATCAAGGCTTCAAAATAAATTTAAAGGACAAATGTATCTATAGCAGGACCTTGACCTTTAAGAATGTCTTATTTCGCCAGATTTGTAAATTACTTTTTCTGTTAAAAGATGCCTCTTATGCACAGTGCTTCTGACTATCATGAGTTAATCTAGCTGGCTAGATGTTTAATATCAGCTATCACTTCAGACCCTGAAGCTGGTCAGAGATAACCATGAGGTTGACTACAGATAGGAGTCACTGTCCAGACTAGGAGGAAAGGATGTTCACTCAGAGTCAATCCAGCATTTTCATCTGTGGTGATATAGTGTACATCTAGTAAAAATAACCTGAAATATTAGAGAGACAGAAAGACAAACAAACCATGACCTGTCTTAGACCTGTCTCCAAGAATCCTCTGACTATAAGCCTCTCTGTCCTCAGCCAAAAAGGGATCACAGGCAAAGGGAAGAACTTCTGCCCTCTCCTGCCTTATCTTTCCTTCTCTGCTCAGCTATCTCAGTTCCTGGTTCAACTTTCCTAGAGCTAGGATTAAAGATGTGTGCCACAACCACCTAGCTCTGTTTGGCCTTGAACTCACAGAGATCCAGAGGATCTCTGCCTCCTGAGTGCTGGAATTAAAAGTGAGGATCACCACTCCCTGACCTTCATGACTTGACTCTGTGGATGACTCTGTCCTCTGATATTTTAGGCTATTTTTATTAATGCAATATTCATCACATTCATCTACATTCCTCAGAGTATTGGCTTCAAAGGAAGAGACATCTGTAGCCAGGATTGGAGAGGTGGCACAGAGGTCCCCAGGAGACAGCCTCCTCCAGCCTCCAGACCTTAAGAACAACTTCTTTCCGGTATTTGTCCAAACACACCTAGAGACTTCTGGCCACAGGAAGCCAAATCCCTGGGGCACAGAGGCAGGAGCCCCCTGTGCTCTAGAATGTGTCTGCACATGATGCCTGACCCACCCTGCCTGGGTAGCAGGAGGAACTGCCCAGTTTCTGCTTCCAGATGGTCATGTCCATCCCAAGTGACACTTCACCATGGACATATTGCTCTGCTGGCCATTGTGCACCCCCTCATCTCACAGGAAGAGAACAGCTGAGTAGTAACTTGACCCTTATTAACCTTCTGCACGTGACAAAGCTTATTCTTTGAGAGATGTATCCATGAAGAAGCATACCATGAGCAAGCCTTATCATCTTTTACATGGAAATTTCCTTCTGCACAAGTGGCCTTTGTGTCCCTACTAAATAGTATTAAGTTTTGGCCAACACATGTGTATTAAATTTTGTCTGTTCCAAAAGCATTTAAGCTTGGGCATATGATGTGACTCTAGAAATAGTGACTAAATGTGATTCTGAACCCACCAAGAAAAACCAACAATTAAAGCAAAGCTGAAAATCTTTATCTATCATTTGATGTCAGTATAAAGTTGAAAAGTCATGAATCCTGGCTTCGATAACTAAATGATGTACTGAGAAATGTAAATGCTTAAAAGTAAGTAAACTACATAGGATGATTCAACATGTAATAAAATAGACAAGAAGTCCTGTGTTCTCAGAAGAGAGCCCTGTAGGAGTTGTCCTCAGCACAGGGAATGAATGCCTTTACTGACAGCACCCAGGCTGGTGTGAAACACTGGACACACCCCTCAGAACCTGACTAGATGTAGGATTGTTACAAGTGTCCTTATTTCAGCTAGGACATGGTGACAATGAAGCAGGGCCTCTGCAGGGACTTTGTATCTATCGTGAGCCTGTCCTGATGAAGGACAGGTCCTAGACAAATGAAGAAGACACTCTGTGTGTATGCATTGTGTGTGTGATATGTATATATGTATGTATTTGTGGATGATATAGATATGTGTGCATGTGTATAAGTATGTGAAGCTGTGTATTCGTGTGTATTTGTGTATGTGTGCATTGTGTAAATGTGTATGTATGTAGATATGTGTGCATATTTGTATATATGACTTGTGTGTGATGAGTGTGTGTGTATAAGGCTTGTATATTGGTATTGTGTATGTATAGGTATGTGTGTATTACTTATATATTTGTATGTATATGTATTTATGTGTGTAATGTGTGTATTTGTATGTTTGTATGTATGGTATATGTGCATGCACATGTATGTGTGTATGTGAGTTTATCTGTATGCATATTTGAATGTGTATATGCATATTTGTATATGTATGTGTATGTTTGTATGTATATTTGTATGTGTGTATATATATGTGTGTGTGTGTGTGTGTGTGTGTGTGTGTGAATGATGCCTGTTGGCTTATGTATATGTGGTATATGTATTTTTATGTATATATGTTTATGTGTATATATATGTGTGTTGTGTGTGTGTGTGTGTGTGTGTGCTGTGGTATGTTGATTCAGGGCAAAAATGGTAGTGGTAGTCTGGTGCCTAGGCTGTAGTTAACTACATCCTTAGGGGTGCAGGAGCAAGCATTCTTATATTTCCTGGGAGTGACCCACAGAGCCCTTGATGTTGGAGAGGTCTACGGCTCTTAGTTACAGAAGCACAATGTAGGTTATACTACAGAGGGCAGAATGAGGCAGACAACGTGGTAAGAACCAGAACCTACAAGAGCTAATGATTGACATAAGACAATACCAAAGGAAATAATAAACACAGTGAACCTGTGTCCAGAAAATAGTGATGTTATTGCCCACCAAAGTGACCTACAGTGAAGAGGCTATCTAGGAGGCTAGAGGTGTTTCTGCCGTGTTTCACACCTTGGCAAAGTCTTCAAGGCAGTTACTTGATTTTGTAAATTTCACCTACTAATAAGAATTCAGCACTGCCTCATTGAGCAGTGTACAGAGTAGGCTCACTGTGAAATACAACAGGATATGTCTCCAAGCCAACATATTCTTCATGTGCAATGGTTTGACACTCTGGGTATGTACTTCTTCTGTCCCAGGTCACCTGATACCAGCATGCAGTGAGCATCCAGGCTCCCAATTCCTCTGGGAAAGAGAATCACGTCTGCCCCATTCATGCAGCCCCAAACAAGCGAGTGTCCCCCAACTTACACTTAGATTGTTGCCTGATTTCCAGCTGGTCTAGTCTATCCAGGACTCCAGCTTTTTCAACTGTGGACTAGAGTATCTGATTGATATAGCAATCAAACAAATGAAACATCAAATGAACCCAAACAGCCTATGCAACCCAACTGCTTCCCACGTGGACTAGTTTATATGGGCCCTGAATGCAGGCAGTTTGTGTTTTATTTAAACCATGTGTATTTATATAAATATGAGAAGCCGTCTGCTCTCTGCCCACAGAGTAATTGTCTAGGTCTATCACCTAATTATCTCAACAAGTTTAGCAAGCAAGATATTAAAACAGAAGATTAGCTATTAAAGGGCATCCTTAAAGAACAGAAGTGAGATGTGCTTGGTGTGACGGCGTTCAGTTCCAAGGAGGAAATGCATGCACACAGACAAACCACGCACAAGCCCAGCTCTGAAACATTCAGCTACATAGCACAAAGAGGAAAGCTCCGTACTGTCTCCAGATTTTTAAAAATGCAACATGTGGATCTCTAAGTGTTTGGTAGTAAATTAAATATGGAATCCTACTTGTAAATTAATGTCTGGCTACTAGCTGGACCCAGGAATTCCATCTTCAGGGTTGCATGGGTCAGATGTTACCCTCAAACTCCTGTGTTTTCTGAGGCAATAATTTTATATCTCAGGAACTCCCAGAAAAGGGCCCAGACCTGGAACCCAATATAGCAGCTTGAACCTCAGAAGGGCTTGCTCACTGTCAGTGATGTGTGGCTGTCTTCCCCCCTGCCACTCCCCCCACCGTTTGTCTCCTCTCTGCTCCCTCAACTGGACATCTTCAAGATCATGTTGCAGGATGATGTGATATCTGTCAGTGGAGGCCTGTGGTAAAAAGCCAGTTTCACTGTTTTTCCTTATTCAGTTTGTATTACACCAATCACAGCAATGCATCTTCACACCGTGTACAAATAGTCCACATTTCCCTCTTTTGTCTAAATAAAAAGGAAAGGTTTAAATTCTAACACAGTAAAACTATTTACAATAAGAATAATTATCAGGTAAAAAATACTTTCATAAAGTCCAGTCCATTTGTATTTGGTAAATTCAGAAAAAGTAATGTATTATCTATCCTATCTTAGTGAGTCTAAAGTTTTATACCTAAACCATTTTTATTCTAACTTGTATTATCATCCTCAAAAATATTTTTAAACCTTAAAACATCTTCTTAAATAAACAACTTAAATCTTTATGTTTCTTAACCTCATAAAATTTACATCTCTTTTTTTTAAAAAAAAACAAGGGGCTGGAGAGATGGCTCAGCGGTTAAGAGCACCGTCTGCTCTTCTAGAAGACTCGGGTTCGATTCCCAGCACCCACATGGCAGCTAACAACTGTCTGTAGTTCCAGTTCCAGGCAAAACACCAAGGCAAATACATAAATAAATAAAGTTTAAAAAAAAAAAAAAAAAACAAAAAAACAAAAAAACAACTTTTTATTTATTTATTTGCCTTGGTGTTTTTCCTGGAACTGTAACTACAGACAGTTGTGAGCTGCCATGTGGGTGCTGGGAATTGAACCCTGGTCCTCCAGAAGAGCAGTTGGTGCTCTTAACCACTGAGCCATCTCTCCAGTCCCCAATTTACATCTCTTGTGTAGCTTTTCCGTTTGACCTTGAAAACATACCTAATATGACTATAAGTTTGATTGTTTTAGATGACTAACTACTAACCTGTCTTCCTTTATTATCCTAAAAATCTTTCTAGGACTAAAACTTTACATTACATTTTTTAATAAGTTGGCAAGATTAAGTACCTTAAACAAGAGTAGAAAGATATATACAGTATAATAAAAATAATACTAAATATGTATCAGTATACAAAAATCCATACCAATGTAAAATATTTGATACTAATGATTGTTCAAAAGTAGACTCAACGATCTACCCATTTATCCCATCATTTCTAAATTATATTCCATCCTTTTCCCTTTAGAAAGAGATTCCTGAATCTAATCTCTGTTCAATTTTTTTCCAGACCATTACCAATAACAGTTTATAACCAACTCCCCTAGATGATCACAAACAATCATAACTCACCAAATGACCAAAACCCACCCACCTCACTTCTTGGGAATGTGGGTGGTGTGTTCTCCAGACTTCTTTCTGTCGTCTGGAGGTACTGGCATCTTTAGGGGACCATGAGAAAATTGGGATAATGGTCAGATCCTGGGAAAGCTAGCTGTATTATTTTTTTGTTTAGTCTCTATGTGGTGGAAAAGTATATAGTTTTTCTCAAGTCTTCGTTGGATAGTCTGTGAAGATAGACCATCTTAGGTAGCATGTTTGAAGTAGTTCTAGATGCTGAATTTTGAGGAAACTCCAACAGAGGCATTCTGAGAAGATGGATCACTTAGGCTACTTGTCTTCATTGGTGTCTAGATATTTTTTTTCTGAAAACACAAACTTTTATAGGATATATATCTGCATTAACAAAAGTATGGAATTGCAGTGTGCACAAGTCAGTTAAAGATAATTTTTGTTTTATGTTTCAGTAGGTAAGAGGATTCTGTTAACTTTATAAGTTTGTTTGAACTACGTAACCAAATTTCTACTAATGCTATATGAAATGATAGCGTGTAATAATAAGTCATAAGGAGTCTGTAGACAACAAGATTTACCATGTCTCATCTAGTCTCAGAGCTATTCCCAAGAAAAGTGATAAGTATATGTTACCTGTTCTATAGTTTTTCTTGGTTTCTTTTTTCATGTCTATAGTAATAATTTTTAAGAGATCTCCCCAATCAAATCTGATCTTAATTAATTTTGAAGAGAACCATAACTTTTTGTTTCCTGTGGAAATAAAAACATAACCTCTCCCCCAACACAACACATATTTTGACTTCCTTTCTAAAGCCAAGACATCTCTAAAGTATATAGTCTAGTTCAATCCAGCAGTTCCTTTAATAAGTGTCTTTCAGCAGCCATCATTTGTTCATAAGCATTCAAAAGATTCAAAGTCAACACAATAGCATACAAGATCCAGATGCCCTGTGTATTTCCCATCTGTACATAGCTTTTTTAAATATTACTTTATTCTCTCTTTAAATACTTTACAATTATTTTTAAACTATTTTTATCTGTGATTGTCTATACCCATTTTTTTTAAATTGTATCTGTTTACAGATTTTCTTGGTCTGCACTGCTTTACTGCACACCTGCAGCCTTCTCTGACCACATGAATGAAGCCTTATATCCATACATGGTGCTGGCTAGCTCAAACATGCAGGCAGTGGCTGGGAGCTGTATCTCTCTGTACATCTTTCCCCACCTGAGAGACTGTAGGACTAGAAAGTGGCATCTTGCTCCTTGTTTGAAACTTTTTAAAAAAGCTTTCTCAAGCTCTATATGGAAATATGTTTCCCACATTAGGTTTCACATGTACCATTTACCTAAACTGCACTAGTTTTAATAAATACTCAGAAGTCAGAAATTAAGGCAAAATCTTGATAAATCCAAGGAACAATAGAGGTCTCTGTAGTCCAACAGTCTCAGCTATAAACATCTGCAAAGGTAAAGCTGTGGTTGCTAGTTTTTATGTATACTGATCAATGGTCTGATCTATAAACATTCATACTTGAACCAGAGAAAGCCTGACCCATATGGGCAAAGGCTTTACCAATTTTTTATGGATATACGGTCTTGGTCATTTTTATGGCTGTACCCATGTCAATAATACAGATTCATTCAGGACTTCCTCCATTCCCTACAAACTTCTCTCATATAAACCAAGAACTCCTGTGGGGTGTGTGTGTGTGTGTGTGTGTGTGTGTGTGTGTGTGTGTGTGTGTGTGTATGTGTGTGTGTGTGACAAATGTGAATGTCCATGGGTGAGGTCCCAGGAAATGTCCCAGGAAAGGTTGCAGAGATGATGCAGGAAAGGGTCTGAGTGCATGTGGACCCTGCCCATATCGTTCCAGTTATACTAAAAACACAAAGTTCAGCATGGAAGCCATTCATTGTCTGCATCTAAATGCAGTTCTGTTTTCAGCTGATGCATTTTAAAAGGCTGTTATTAATTAACGTATATAACAAGATTTTTAGTGAACTAGGGAGAACCCAGGAACCCCATATGCTGTACATAAGTTTGCTCTTCTTCCATGGAAGGCCATGTGGCAAAGCTGTGGGTTGGTGGTGTGAAGGGGATTTAAAGTTTTGTCAGTGATAAAGACTCATTCTACCAGAAACTTAGAGCTTATAAAAATATGGTTCTTAAGCATAGCTATCTGATACAAACTGTTTTAACCTTGTATCATCTATCTAGCACTCTGTTTATTGTATTCATCTCAGACATACTCCTCCTAAGATATATTTACCCTTGTAAATCAGGACTCAATCAGACTGTGTCTGTTTACCAAAGGGGCTCATGGTAACTGTCCTAGCTGCTGCAGCCTTCCAGCCTGCTATGATTACAAATTCCTGGTTAGGAGTAGAACTCAGTCCACTCTGAGCATCAGCACCCTGACACCACCCAAACTGTAAGTTCTCAGTAGGTCAGACTAAGTGATTTCAAGGGAAGATACAGGCCCAGAGGGCAGGTCTGGCTCTCTCCTCACCCCCTTCATAAGTAGCCAGAGGGGCAGCTGGAGCTCCTCTGTCTCCAAGACCCTATGGCTTGCCCTTGTTCATAAATGAAAAACAACCATCTTGTGAATAACAATATTAAAATCACCCCTAATTAGTTACTGAGAGATACTGCAATGCTCACCAGTAGTGATTTATTCATGAGGGACACAAGATACAGCTCAAATTAGCATGATGATGTCAGCAGCAAGGCTTCAGAGCCCTCT
>PVIH01003515.1:40498-159299 GCA_004025045.1 Sigmodon hispidus
CCCCCCCCCCCCCCCCCCCCCCCCCCCCCCCCCCCCCCCCCCCCCCCCCCCCCCCCCGCCTCTGCCAGAGCCAGGCTTTGTCCCAGCGACAATAGTCCCCACTAGTCACAATCATCTTCATCAGAGGATCAGCAGGCAGTCAAGATCAGACCTCAAGCAAACAGAAGACAAAACTACTGGCGATGTCACCCACTAAGAAGAAAGATCTGGGAGGGTGCTCTCTACCATGATGCTCTAGGTAGAGCCAGTCTGGAGGGAGACACTGCTTCTGTATTAAGGACATGAGCTCGCTTGAATTTCATATGCTGAATCTAATCCTGACCCAGTCCCTGTGATGTGAGTGGGCTGGGAACAGCTGCTGCAGAAGAAATGGCAGAAACAAGCCTGAAAAATATAAACATTTGTTTAACACACACACAGACACACACACACAGAGACACACACACAGACACACACAGAGACACACACACACAGACATGCACACACAGACATACACACACAGACATATACACACAGACATACACACACACAGACATAAACACACACACACAGAGACACAACAGACATACACACACAGAGACATACACACACACAGACACACACACACATACAATACACATACACCCTTCCCCCACTGAAATTGTGTTTTTAGTCAATTTATTAATATTTTTATTCTAAAATTGGTCACCTTGAGGGAAAAGATACTTCTTTTAGAAAGTATTAGATTAATAATTTGACACTTCAAAATTTAGGCCAGTTTTGGGAGCATAATCTCAGCATGAATGTACTTTGTTCTTTTTATAATCACTGGGCACTTGCTACAACGTCACAACTGTTTTCAAGATGGTTGTACAAATTAACTCTGCGAGGTGTGTGTATCTGTCAATAAAAGATTGTGTAACTGAGCAAAGTTTGCTTCACAACTACAGAATTACCTTACAGAATAACTCCTGAATACAGATTGCTTTCCTTGGAGCTATTGACTGGGACTCCATTAGTAGGTGCCATTTTAGCAGATTGATTATAAGTCTGATAAACATGAAGAGACAGTTTTGAACATAATTTGGCCCAGAAGGCTTTTCTCTCAATATATGAAGTTTAGGTCAAGAATGAAGGTGTGGGGTAAGATATCTGCCAGGACTTTACATTAATGTAAAACTTTTGTTCAATTTTACATTAAAATACATTGGGATTTTGTACAGGAAGTGTGTGTGTGTCAAGCAGGACATTCTGAGATGAGTAACAAAGCTGTGAAGGAACACTTATTTCCTGAGGGGCTGGTTACATGCATAATACGTGTGGTTGGTACATATGGTTTGCAGGATTGTATTCTGAAGACCATCGAGGCACCTGTCTAGACACCAACCCTGAAATCCTGGGAACTCCAGGGAACACTCCAGGAGATCTGCACCACCCCTACCTTATACCATCCCTAAACAGCCTCTCTCCTAGATAGCCTACTATTGCTGTCAAAGGATAACCCTCTTGTTTTCACAAAAGAAAAGAGAGGCCTGTCTAGCTGCAGCACAGACAGTACCTGGGGAGGCCCCCCAACAGGATAGCCACTGTTATATCTAGAAATCCAAGTGATGAATGTCCACAGACTGGGCATTGGGAGCTTCCTGTTAGTATACATTAGTATCCAAACACCAAAGCACATTTTTATTCATGAGCTGTATTTGTGAATTTTCAAATGCATGTTATGATTATTTTGAGAAGTTAGGGGATAATTTAGATTCTCGGCTGATATTCTTTTTATTATTTAAATAGTGCATGTGCTTATTAAGCATTAACTATCACCCTGCGGGAGGCGGGAACCCAAAACAGCCTCATTAAGGGAATGATAAAACGCACCCTCGTTAAAGAACCCTTTGCAAGGATTGGTAATTACCACAGATATTTATTAGACAAAAAAGGGTGGGAGTGGGCTATATGTACGGTAGGAGTCAAAAACACAAGCAGCTTGAGGCAGAAGGCCCAGAGTCAGCTGGGTAGCTGCAGCGGGCACCCCACAGTCCTGTCTCCAGCCTCATTCCAGCCATTCCTCCATCTGCTGGTTCTCTCCCTTGGGTGTGGTTCCCTTGTCCTTGAAGAACCCACTCTGCTTTGGAGAAACAGGAATAGGAGAAGGAACTAAAAGTTCTCACTTGAAGAGATACCTGTCTACAGACCTTCCGTTTTTCTTACACACAGCAGAGTATGAATTCTCACACTGCACGGACATATAAGCTCAGGCTTCCACTCACGGCTGTTCACAGTGACCCACTGGGTACAGGAAAATCCACTTTGCGCCAGTGTGGGACACTGCCTAGGGGTTCAGACCCTTCCCTCTCTTTATGGGGGTGCTTTCTGTAGGAAACTGACTGAAGTCAGTCTGTGGGTGGCTCAGAAAGGTTCCCAGTGGTAGAAGTTACCATAAAGTTTATCCAAACATTCTCTTTTCAGACCCTGCATGAGGTACACAAACCATTGGCCTCTCTGGATACTAGATGCCAAGACCAAACTCCTATGGGAAATTTCAGGACTGTGTTGTGTTTCTCCCCTACTGGGTTCTCTTAAACCTACTTTAGTAACTACAGTCAAATGTCAGATCCCACAGAGAAGAGGGGGCAGTGCCAGCCCTGCTACTGCTGCTTCAGTGGCTCTCTCCTCTACACTGTATGCTCAGGAAAACTGGACCTGGTGACTTGTTTGAGTCAGAAAAATTTTAACAGATGATAGTAAACTTGAAGATGTTTCGGTGGTGAAAGACAGTCCCAAATCATGGTTGTGAATGGGACAAGAACAACTGGGTACTATCGTCTGATCAGAAGGGGGTAATGTTTATAGGTCAAGGCAAAAGAGACTTCCTCCTGCCAGTAATCTTCTGGCTTATATTAAGGTAATACCAGTGTGTCAGATTCATCAAAGCTCTGCACCCAGGGTCCTGATGGAAAGGTCTACCCACAGGTTTTGTCTGGTTACACTGTGGTGGGAAACATGATGTTAAAACCCAACCACTTAGGCAGGAAGTGATAAGTCAACATGGCTGCCATTGGATCAAACTGAATCCTGACAATAACCATATCTGTTGTGGCCACCCCACACTTCCGTATCACCTGTCAGCAGTGTCAGGGTGCTCCTCAGCTGCTTTGTATCACCTTTTTACAGATTTCCTGACAGACTCATATTGCACCTTCGTGGCTTCTGTCAGAGAAGAGTTGGAGATTCTGAGTGGGAGAATAAGATGCCCTGATGTTCAGCAGTAGCTTTCCATCTGGTTCTTTCTTGCCTTGGGTGAGCTGTACCTCAGGGAACTTCTAAAGCTCTCAGTCACAGATGTCTGCCTCTGGTGCCTCTCAGATATAGCATTGAACCCTTTTCCTAACTTTACCTTACTACGGGACAAGCTGACATGTGGTTGGAGTGCTTTCTATATAAGAGCACAATAATTATGACAGTGGTCCACAGCAGCCTTGCTTTCCTGTGGCCCCAGAGCAAAGCTAAGCTACTTCCTGTACTCAGATTTCATTCATCTTCCCTACTTTAATCAAATACTTTCCTCCTTTGAGTTAAAAAAGATATTTTTTTTAAAAAAACTACATTAATTTATATTTAGTGTCCGTGCATGCATGTGTAGATCAGAAGACACCTTATGGGAATCAGTTTTCTTCTGCTATGTGAACCCAAGGGTCAAACTCGGATCATCAGGATTGGTGACAAATGCCTTTACCCATGAAGCCATCTCACTAGGTGCAGAAAGATATGTTGATATTTTCTTTAAAGCATTCATGGGATTTCTATATGCAAACTTTAATATACTAGGCATCAATCTACATGGGCTATAGAAGCCAAACCTATGTGACCTTCTTGCTGTGTATGAATTTTAAAGATATTTCTTCCTCCTACACACCTATCTGTCACCCCTCCTATCTTCCAAAGCCTCTACCCTGAGCAGAGCAGGTAGGAACATTGGGGTATACAATGGTTCAGCTTAGGGAGGGTCCTCTGGACTATGGCTTCTCAAAATATCCTGGTGACTCCTGGCCTGAGCCATGGTCAGCATGAGAGGCTTAAAGTTGTGTAATTCAGCATGAGAAATCTGACACATGGAGATAAATGGGGGGTAGGGAGTGATCAAACGATCCACACAAGGGCACTTCATCTCATGTGGCACCTCATGATGATGTGGGGATGAGGGATGCTGTCAGACTGTGATTTGCAGAGATTCACTGGGCTTCTTTGTTGTACTTTCTCTTGCCATTGGCCATTTCTGTTTGTTCTGTAAAGCAGTGTGCCTTTTGCTTTATGTGAGATGCCCGTGTACTAGGAGCAAAGAAATTACTCTCTCCCTCTTGGATGGAGAAGGTACAATTGTGTGCCTGACTCATATCTGTGACTTACATGCTAGTTTGTGTTGAGGAAGAAGACATCAGCCACTTAGGTCCCCACAGAACAACCCTCCACAGTTTGTCCAGGATCCTTCCTTATGGATCATTGTACAAGTCCTTGTACACAGTGTCAATGCCAAGGAGACTGCTGAGACAGTCCCCAAGGGACCAGAAATAGCCCTGATGTTGGTGTAGCACTTGCAGCATGCTTCTCAGACTCTGGTTGGTCATTGTGAGAACACCCCAGCACACCCCTGCAGGGTATGAACTGCAAGTCCCCAGGCACATAGGCCAACCTAAAGAGTAAAAACAGACCCGTAATAGGTCAAAAATGAAAATAATGTGTCCATGTCACAGAAGTCCTTGGGATTCCAAGCTCTTTCCCTTAGGCCCCACTCACCACCACACTCATTCTTTCTCTTGAATACCTGGTGCTCCTTGGTCTGCCTCTGATTCCAGCTCAGATGTTTCTCCCACTGGCCTGACTTCCCTCTACCTAATAGTGGCAGGCTGGATCCAAGGAGCCTCATGTAGTTCTGCAGAGAGGAACGTTCATGTCCTTAACAGGGGATGTGGCTATAGACCTACAGCCACAGCAAGTCCCTGATCCCTGTCTTGTCAAAACCAAGTCAGTGTAAGACAAGTGGCCTCTTCCTCTGCAGTTTTCTGTCCATGAAGAATTCATGCTTTGTTTGACTGTGATGATCTGTGTGGAGAATCCCCCTGGTTCAGAGGTAGATGATGATGCAGTTACCTAAAAAAAAAAAAAAAAAAATACCTAGTGGTCCTTTGTCACAGACCCTCTTTAGCAACAAGCTCACACCATTGCATTAAGTCCCCATCCATGAACAAGCAGGACTAAAAAGATTTTAAATTGTGTGTATGACACAAAGACTGTTAATGTCTAGTGCAGGATTCCAAAGGAAACCAGGATATTATGGATATAAATATGTGTTCATCAATTGATCCCATAGCTGCTTCAACGAGAAACCTCAATCTGCCAAATATGCACATGCACAGATATCCCCAGAGCTCCTATATCCAGTGACAAGAGAGAACAGAGCCTAGAGAGATACCCAGTGTGATTCCCCTGCATGAGCAGAGCCCAGTGTGGCCCACATGCTAGAGAAGAGGCAGAGACACCAAGCCAGGAAGTCCATGTGCAGGTGCTGAAGATCAGCCACGGAAGCCAGGCAAGGCCCTCATGGCTACCACTGCACTATTTCCTTGTAATTATACACACCTCATATGCTTGCTTTTGAAGACATTAATTGCATGATTAGTTTTATGATTTCTTCTGATTACCAATTAAGTTACCTTTCTTATTTCATACATACCATTAGACCTTACAGTGGTGCTTTTTTAATTTCTCACTTAGCAGGGGTTCTCACACATCTGAAGGCTACATTACCCTCTCAATAAACAGAGAGGGTTTAATTTTCTGTGCAAGCACTGGTGTGGACTTGGGAGGATGATGTTTCAGATTTTCTGCTATCAAGAGTGACATTTAATTTTATGGCATGTGGGGGGATCTTGGATCTCACTGTCACAGCAATGTTCACAGAACATGAGCCGAGAAACGTGCGGAGACCAGAGCAATGTCTCCATGTTGCTGGCCTGGATGGAATTGTCATGTTGCCTTTCTCTGAGGGGTCTGTCTCTAGTCCTTCTCCTCTTACTTGGTTAATGTATCTGATTCTCCTAAGGTTGGTCCACACAGGCCTTGGTGCAGGACACTCTGTTAAGGTTGATACACACAGGCTTTTGTGAAAGGCAGTCTCCTAAGGTTGGTACACACAGGGTTCTGTACAAACTATTTTTCCTAAGGATGATTCACACAGGATTTCATGCAGTGAATTCTTTCAGAGGTGAAGAAAGTAAGAAGCATGAACCTGCCCCTGTATTGCCCATAGCACTGAGTAAGCCCTCAAATCGCCTGCAAAGAAAAATCCAAATGGATCTGTAATCAACAGACGGTCAGGTGGAGGAGACTAATTGGATTGCTCTGAAATGACTCCATAAACTGAGAATGCGTGGGTGGAGGCAGGGTTTACCCATGTGATTCAGCAGTCCAGATTCACAGCTGCACACAAAGCAGCTACGATAATGCTGTTTATAATATTGTGTATGAGTTGGAGACCTGCAGGTTGATTTAAAATGTATGTATAGTTCCAGTGCTCTGACCCTGGAGGGGGAGCCGCTGGGAGGTCTAAGATACTTTTAATTGGATGTGGCTATAGAAAGAGAAAGTTCCAATTTCGATGTTGATCCTTGAAGTATTAGCTCAACAAAGCTTTGCATTGTGGGGCACAGAGAAGAGGAGGAGGGAGAAAGGGGGGGACAGTGCCCCTGCCATACCATATGCTCTTCTGCAGTCCTATAAGGAAAGTGCAGAACTGGGGTGCTCCCACGATACCCGCCAGGGTGGACATACCCCAGTACCGCAGCACTATATTTTTTTTTCATAAATCACAAGAAAAATCATCACAGGGTCCCTGCAAGCTCTTTATTTACTCCAGGCATTGCTGTTTAGCCTCTCTGGCTCTTTCTAAATTCTGCTTCTTCTATTGTCCTAGGTCTCCTGAATTATGTATGAGCCTGAGTCTGTCAGTCCCTGAGCACAAAGGCCACACGGGGCCTCTGGCACCTTTCAGCCTTAGTAATTACTGCTCCTTAAGGGCCAGTGTCCCTACCCCAGTGTATTTCTGTGTATTTCTTAAAGACTAATTTAGAGTTTCTTTAGGGAAGCTTTTCAGACTCATCGTGTGTGGGGTGGGGGTGGGAAGCACCCTTTACCCATACTTTATGTAAGTCCAAATACAATAATATAAGTTAAAGCTTAAAACTACCAAGAAAGAAAACTAATGATGTGAGTGGGCACTAAGACAGCCTTGGTGCAGTGCTTTAAGGCCCCAGCAAGACTTCAGGTGGGCAGCTTCATCTGTTTACCATCTGTTCCACAGTGGACTAGTGTGAAGGCAGGTGCCAGGAATTCACAGGGTCCCACTACCCAGGAGCTCTCCAATACCTGCTAGTGTGTTAGCATCAGTGGCCAATGGTTCATGTGATACTTCCTAGTAGCACGTGAGGACCTCCAATTAGGGTGGGCCTGGCCAGTAAGGTCAGCCAGGACAAGCAGCAGCAGCATCTCACAGGCTCATGTCATCAAGGGAGACCCATGCAGAACATGAAAACTGTGTACCAAACCAGTGGCCTTCACTAGGGCACCTACTTCTCCAGTTCTTTCCCTGGCTGCTCCCAAAAGAGTCCTGGTCCAATGCCTCATCAGAAGGAGTTCTCCCAGAGGGGTCTGTGATGGAAGCTTCTCCCAGGGAGCTGTGTCCAGAGGCAGAAAAAATGCATGATCTTCTGACCTGAGTGTCATGGGTCACTGCCACAGCGTTCCTCCCGGCAGCACTTTTCAAACTGAAGCTCTGAGGAGCAAGAAGACCTCTGCCCACAGCGTGGGTCCTCTGCACACTGGAATTGAGCATTGCTAACCCTTTCAGTGCTTCATACATTAGACGTTTCCTCCTAGCATGTTTATTCATATGGATCACCCTGGGCTGGTATTTGGCCTATTGCAATGTGAGAGATAAACTCAGATTACATCATTTATGACGTCTCACCTTGCCTTTCCATTGAATTGTGACTCCTTACACTGACCCCATCCTCCTGACCTCATCATTCTTGGGATGCATCTTGTCTTTACCTACATGGCCCTGATTCCCTACCTCCATTATTTCAGACCTTTTCCTCATTGTTCTAGAAGAGCTGAGTGAATCTGGCTGATATTGCCACTGGTTCTGCTCTGTTGCCCCCAGTGTGAATTCTCACTCTGCTATTGTAACTTTAATTTCCTTCCCCTTTTTTTAATCTCCCCCAGTTCCTGCTCTTTGCCTTCATAACTTGATAACTTAGCTTTTATTAAGCTGTAGTTTGGGTTTTTTTTTTTTTCATTGCACTACATCTTGGCTCCCATTTTACTGACCATTCTTGTACCTTCTTTAGGATGAGCAACTTCTTACAACTGTGTTTGTGAACATTTTCACAAGACTGTTGCTTCAAAGCATGGAATACTGGGGTATTCCCTGCATTACAAAATCTCCTCAATGGGCTGGAGAGATGGCTCAGAGGTTAAGAGCAGTGACTGTTCTTCCAGAGGACCTGAGTTCAATTCCCAGCAAAACCACATGGTGGCTCACAACCATCTATGATGAGGTCTGGTGCCCTCTTCTGTAAAACTGTATGCATAATAAATAAATAAATCTTTAAAAAAAAATCTCCTCAAATGTCCAGTAAATGGCTTTTAATCTTTCCTGTTTACTCAAATCAGGAGGCCCCACACACCTCTTATTCTGACACAAGATGAGAAATGTGTTACTTCCTTGGCTCAGGTCCCTGTCAGCTCCTCTGTCCATAGGATTCTCTTCAGACACATGGCTCATGGAGCAGACAGATATATACATTGTTGCTCTCCCTGGAATCTGATGTATGTTATAGACAACTTCACTGAAATATAACTTATTCTGGATAAAATAGCCAATTAGAGGCATTTAAAAGTAGGACATTTCTAACTGATATGAGAGAGAGAGAGAGAGAGAGCGCATACATGCCATGTTATGCAAGTAGAAGTCATAGGTCACCTTGTGAGAGTTGCTTATCTCTACTAGCACTGCTAACAGAAGTGAGCAGCTTGTCCTTCCCGAGATATACACTGGGAGAAACACAAACCAGGTTTTTAACGTGGAAGGAAATCCTTTCACATCAGATACTGAAATGCACTTAGAATTGTCATCTTCCACGTTGTTTCCAAAAGTCTGAATGATAGAAATGCTATGATGTGTGCCAGGTGACACTGTGTGACCTCATCTCTTCTGGAGAGGAAACAGTCATATAACCTTGTGATACTTTGTTTGTGCTCTAACAAATAAAATTTGCTTGAATATTCAAGAGTAGAGCTAACCACTGGTTACCCATAGCGGCCAGACAGTGGTGACACACACCTTTAATCCCAGCACTTTCATCTCAGTATTTGAGAGGCACAAATGCCTTTAATCCTAGCACTGGGGAGGTGGAGACACAAAGTAATATGGCTGGGTGGAGAGAGGAATATAAGGCAGGAAGACACAGAAACTTGTCCCTTCTGCCTGAGAAGTCATAGAGGTAAGAGATGGCTGTGGCTTACTCGTTTGTCTCTCTGATCTTTCAGCATTTACCCCATATCTGGCTCCAGGTTTTTATTATTAAAATCAATTAGGATTTGTACTACACGACCTCCCTCTGACATGTTGGCCTTGATAACTTTCACTGAGTCAGCTGAGTTCCCAGGACCCATAAGTGCTCTGTTTTCTGGAAAAAAATGAAATGTTCAAGGACAAGAGCATTGCATCACACCTTCCCATGACAACAGTGCCCTGTTCAGCAGAAAACAACAAGATTCCTGCCCAAAAGGGGCTCCATTGAGGGGAATGCTGAGGGATAAAGTGGTAAGTGGGGGCTGCTTGACTTGTGCTGTCACTAAGGAGAAATGGGACTAGTTCCTCTCAGGATTGTCCTTGGGGAAGAAGGGTCATGGCCTTCCTCCATGATGAGGAAACTCCTTACCTTGGTGAACAATTAGTCACTTGTGAGGTAACATTTTAAGTCTGTGAGAATACCCACCTTTAGGTGCCCTGTGGTCTGAATACTAGCTAAGAAGAAAAGATGAGCAGAACTTCCTAGACATGTGGGACCCTCACTGTGGCTTATGGCTGCTGAGTAGGAACAGAAGCCAGAACCTCATCCTCATCCTCATCAGCCTCAGGTAGCAGGAAATGAGAGCAAGAAGGCAAAGGACCTCAGACTCAGCAAGAGACAGCAAAGAAGGAGAGAAGCTAGAACTAACTCTATGAACGACAAAAGGGAAGAGCAAGGAGAACACTGACTGATGGAAGAGAGGACTCTGCACTCAGGTCTGGTGGCCCCAGGAATACTTTGGGACTTGATCATGGTGCTGCCAACAGAAGATATGTACAGATGTCTCTGTTCACAAAGTCCTGGGACTGATAAGATTTAGAAATAGAAATGCCTAGCCATCACCTTGACTAATCAATTTGCTACATTTAGGATGCTTGGTAGCAATATACTATGGCCTCTGATGCTCCCTTTTGCCTCAACCGTTCCATGCCTCCGTCTTCTTTATACTTTAGATAAACCCATGCCTCAGACACCCCTTTAGATGTTCCCATGCTTCAGCAATATTATACCTTGACTACATCCATGCCTGATCTTACCACACACCTGAGTCACCCTCTCACCTAAGACATCCCAGGCCTCAGATACTCCCAGGCTTCAAGCACCTCTATTCCTTAGGTGCATCACACTTTAGATACTCCATACCTCGGATGTCCCCAAACATCAGCCACCCCATGTCTCAGCCACTCTATGCTTCACACATTGTCTCGGGTTTCGGAAGGCTTTCCATGGAAATCTGTTTGTCTGTCCCAGAGTCTCAAGGTCCCTAGAACAGTATCAGCAAGTGGCACAAACTCAAAAGGGGCTGTAGTCACCTGCTGTCCCTCTGGGTCCTGATAGGGATGAGCTACTGTGTCTGTAGAATTTATTGAGCCTGCAGCATTGCTGGAGTCCATGGGACAGCTTTGACTGTCTTCAGACAATAGTAGGTGGAAGCTGAGATACGGGATCATTGCAGAGGGCACTCTCACTAGCTGCACATGCAACTTTTCTTCTTGACATAGAAGCCTTCTTGTCATTTAGGAACTGAGGTGGCAGTTTGATGTGCTTAAGATGATGATCCATTCACTTGTGAGCATGTGTATTAACCAGGATTAGTGTAACAGAAAACCCCAAACAATAGTGACTTTCACAAACTACAAGTGTATTACCATTTCTCGGGGTGGGATGGGGTGGGTGGGATGAAGTCTGGAGACAAGCAATGGAGAATAGCGTAGCATCCCATGGTCCTGGGACCAATTCTTCTTTGTTGCTCAGTTATCCCAGCCCATGACTTCATGACACAATGACTGAGAACGTTCTCAGCAGGTGCACATCCACCTATCCAAGTCAAGAAGAATATGCAGCTGCCCTGCAAGATGCTTACTGAAGCAGCATGCAGCTTTCTTGCTCTTACCGCTTTGTTCAGAACTTCATGTGTCCACTTATACGGGAAGCTGGAAAACAGAACTCTTAAGCCATGTGGTGACATGTGCAGCATGAGATTGGCAGTTCCTGTAAGAAGCTATATGACTTACTGTATCTAGTGTCCCTTCTTTCTCTGGACCAGCTGCCTTGAGGAGGCCTGAAGTATCAAAACACAAGCCCAGCATACCTCTGCACATGATCTTCTCTGGCATGACTGGTCACCAACCAGGATTGCTTCCTCTTTCTGCCTTTCTCCTTATGGCTCTTCAGCACATCTACACTATGTCATCTTTGCTCCGGAGGAGGTAGGACATGAGTCTGGCTCTCTGGATTTTCAGCTGTCTACTTAAGTACTGTAGTGAGGGCTTGCTAGAGCCAGGAATTCATCAGCCATCTCCCAGTGCTTCCTATGGAGCCAGATTCTGTTTTACCCTTCCAAAACAGACACATCATGCTCCTTCCTTGGCTAGAGACTCAGTTATATCCCAGAACCCATGAAGCAGAATCACCCTCACCCCCATGAAGGAGTCCCTGGAGATTTGGGCACAGAGAACTTGCACAGGACATACCTGTCCCTCCAGAAGCTCTGTCTCATAGGGCAGGAGGTGAGGGAGTGAGGGTGGAGGAGTCACTATCTCTAGCATCCCAGCTGCTGATAGTCCTGAGTGCAAAGGCAAAGTACCCTGGAGCTGGACCCAGCCTGTCCCTGCCCTGGTCCTGGCAGACAACATACAAATCATGCATTAGAGCTGGGCAACCAGCATTCATACTGCTCTAGTCCACCTGGACAGTAAAAGAGAGGAGAAGAAGAGGAGAACTCCCCACTGTAACCTCTCACCCGTCAGACCAAAGTCATGGCTGTTCCTGTTCTTTTAGCAGTGTGGGAATAATTAGGATGTTTAAATTGTTTGAGAATTTCCATGGTCAAGGTCACAGTCCTAGACATGAAGCTTCAGAAAAATTAAAGAACCACTGGCCATTGAGTAAAATTCCTGGAAACAGTTACTCCTCACTTGTCACATGAATTTGGTGCTTCAACCCCAGCTTCACAGGCTTCAAAGATCAAACTCCAAAGCCAGAGGGGGAAGACATTGGACAGCCCAGGAACCCAGGTTTAAATAGACGCTCCACACCTGGAACAAAGAACAAGCAGGTCTCACTGCTTTATGCACAGCACAGTGCAAAGCAAGTCATTGTTTCTCAGGAGACCTGCTCTGATGTTGGTCACAGGCAGCTCTTTGTCCAGTCACAGCTTTGCTTCCTGAGCCTGAAGTTGGAGGAATTATTGGGACATTAAAAAGAATTTATAACCCTTGTTCTAATATTTATTATTTTGTTAACTTGTAATATTTAAAGTATTTATAAACTTTTAAGAATTTATAAAACATTTTAAATACATATCAGCTCTACTTTATAAAAAATATGGCTTACCAGTAGCAGTTTGATGAAAGATAGATGGGTATATGGATACATGAGTGAATAGTGGACTGGTTTATCTGTGAGTAGATCAAAGGATGTCAGATAGTGAATGGATAGATAATGGGTGATGGATAACAAGGTGAGGGTTAGAGATAAAGAATGAAGGGATGATTGATAGTGAGTAGATTGGTGAATCTATATATGTGAATAATGGGTAGTGGATGAATGGAAGGACAGATGAAAGAATGGATGGATGATAGATGAGTAGATTAAAGGAGATGGGTGCATATGTGGATAGTTGATGGAAAATAGTATATGGATATATTATGGGATGGATGGGTGAGTGGATGGATTGTTAGATGGGTTTTACATAGTGAATATTGGTGATGGGAACACATGTAGGTAGTGAATGACGGATACTGGATGGATGAATAAATGGGTAGATGAACATATTAATAGTAAATGGTGTAGTAGATTCATGGATTAGGACTTGGATAGATGGATGAGTGAATGGATTGATAGATGGTAGATATTGAGTGCATAGATTAAGACAGCAGTTCTCAACCTGTGGGTCCTGATCTCTTTGAGAGTCAAATGACTCTTTCACAGGGGTCACATATCAAATATACTACATATCAGATATTTATATTATAATTCATAATAGTAGCAAAGTTACAGTTATGAGGTAGCAATGAAAATAATTTTATGCTTGAGGTCACTATAACATGAGGAACTGTATTAAAGGGTCACAACATTATGGATGTTGAGAACCACTGGATTAGGGGATAATAAATGAGTGGACTGGTGGATAAAAATTATCACAGGGGAGCCTCTTTTAGACTAGAGTACCTGAGATGGCTCTTCCATAGGGAGGAAAACAGAAGGACCCTGAAGAGATCAGCAGAGAGATGACAGGAGGAGGAAGGGATGAATGAATGGGTGGATGATGAATAGTTAATGTTGTGTAGATGGATGGATGGATATAGGATATTAAGTAAATGGATTAGGCAATAGGTGATGGCTGGATATATGGTTTGCTAACTCAGATCTCCCCCTAAGGATTCATTCTGTTGTCTTCACAGACTTTGTCACCATCCTCTGTGACTCCAACAATAGTAGATAGGTTGACCCCTTGTTCTTTTATTCCTGTCTTGGCATCCCTGCATTGTCTAGTATCTCCAATCTCCTGTTCTCAGGTTCTAGCCCGTCACTCGGGTACCTCCACTCTCCACTATCCACTGAGATATCCTGTGGGTGTCTCATTGCCAAGCTGGTGACTTGGTCTCCTCGCTAACCGTGACCTGTGCCTCCAGCTACATTTGAGGGCTGATGAGTTGGCACTTGTTCATCTTGGTGAAAATATGTTGGACTTACTTCAGTCTCCTGCTTCTCTGACCTTTTCTCAAACTCCATGGTAGATATGCACTAAGCTCCAAATGCTGGTTCTCCTTGGAGGCTTTCTCATGTGCTCTCCGTGGGCCCTGATGCTCCATGTAACTCTGGGAAGCGGTGTTCTCCCCGTATGGTTAGATCTGATCAAACTTACCTAGACTTCTAATATGTCTATAAAGAGCTGGTGTTTATGGCATGCTTGTTGTGATATACTTCTCAGAGAGGCAGTGCTGCTCTAGGGCAAGTTACTTCTTCCTATTTCCTCACAGCAGTAACAGCTGCACCTAGATCTTGTCCTAAAGTGCAGTAGAAGCACTGCCCCTTGTCAGGCCAACAGGAACATTCCTGATGCTCTGGGTCCATTCAACTTACCAACTCTTGTTTTCTAGAGGGCATAGAAGTGAATCTTCAATCCAATGCTACTTCCTTTGGTGCAGCCTATTAAATCTATTACATTTGCCTTTCCCAGCATCCCACAGAGAAAAATAAGCAATCTCATGATCCTCCTGATGGTCTTTGGAATGCCATAGTCCTAATAGCCATGACTACACCTCACCTCAGCCTCCATGTCTTGGCTTCCTGTTGAGCATGTGTGAGTGCTTGGACATGTCATAGGCCTCTAGTTGAGTGTATGTGTATGTGTGTGTCCATCTGTTGATGTGTGTGTATCATTGTTGTTATTGTTGTTGTTGGCAGTGAGCATATAGACAGTAGCCCAACAATCCAGAAGATACCAACAAAGAAACAAACATACTCCAGTCCTCTGTCCATCTAAGTGCATGACTTCTGCACTGGTAGGCAGACTGAGGAGCAGGTCACCCCAGCCCACGTTCAATGGCAGGAGCCTGCAGAGGCCCTGGCTGTCCCCACTCTCATGAAGACCTAGAGTAAGGCTCTGAGCTAGCTGAAGTTGCAGATATATTAAGACTTCTGTAGATGAATATGATTTCACCAAATGCGTAATGGTAGCCTTGTCTGCAATCACAAGACTCTGGAGGCCGAGGCAAGAGGTTTTATATTCTGGGCTAGCTTACCTTGGGCTGCATTATAATAAGACTTGGGCGGGGGGGGGGGCAGAAAAACAGAAGGAAGGAAGCAAGGAAGGGAAGAGGGAAGTAAGAAACAATAACAACAATAAAAATGGTTGAGTGGAGCCCCAAGCCTCACTTATTAGATCATCACTGAGTTTCAGAGCTGCCTAAGGTAGAGTGCAAATGTTCAAGCTCCCTGAAGTACCCTTCAAAGGAGTCACAGGTCACTTCTGTCCCTGGAGCCACTGTTACCCATGAAGGACCAGATGGAAGAAGTATGGGCTGAGAACCACCAGTGTAGCGGGAAATCAGAAACTATACATGTGAATGGATTGCGTCAGAAAGCTGGAGGCAAAAGGGGCATGGTGAACTGGAAAGGATCTCGGAAGTAGACCTCCAAAGGAGAGGACCAGGACAGGAAGCCGGCATTCTCTCACGAGAGTTCCGGACCGGTTGCGTGGGTTTTCAGACTGATGACGCGGCTTCCGGGAGTAAGCGATGCCGGGCCGGCGGCGGGAGAGTTCGGCGGTGTGGCGCATTGCAACTTTATCCCTTAACTTTCTCTTAAAACCTTCTCTGTTTTATAAGTGATTCTCACAAAATAAAACTCACTTAAAACATATCTCACGGCTGGTCTTTACCACGATAATTGGCGCCCAACGTGGGGCGCCATCTGTTGTAGTAAGTTTTCCCTGGCCCGTTTTGGGTCCGGGAGGTTTGCGACCTGGCGCGCGTGCGGTGCTGGCGGTTTGGAACCTGGTCTGTGGGCCCGTGGCTTTTGTCCCCCAAAAGCAATGAAATCAAACGCTTATATACTTTAACACTGTTTGGCCCATATCTTATGCCCATTACTAGCTAGCTCTTTCATCTTAATTCAACCCATTTCTATTAATTTGACTTCCACGTGGCTCTCAGCCTGTGGCTGGCTGGTACCTCTACATGTCTGTTTCTCTTGGGGGTCCGATGCAGAGTGAGTTAACTCCACCCTCCTTCCCTACCTGGCTGCCTCTGATTCTCCACCCACTTCTATGGTGTCCTGCATGGGTCCAAACAGTTATTTATTTACATCACACAGAAAACATTCTACCACACACCAGTGTCTCTGTTTCCCCTAGACACCACTGAAACACTGCCCCCCCCACCAGCATCAGCAAAAGAAAGAAACATGAGGTTCACAGAATGGGGAGCTAGGCCTGTTAAACTGGGATGAAAGATGGATTCTGCATCGTCATGTGCCAGGATCTAAGGTCTCTGAGCACAGCTAAGCAGTGTTACCAGCACTTACTGAGTGCTACATTCTGTGTTTGTGCCACTTGATAAGTAAAGAAATTAACACAAGTCCCATGAAACTCACCCCACATCAGTTGATACCATCACTAGGCCATGTCAGATACCCACTGGGAGCCTTAGTCTCTAGTCTCTTGCACATACAAACAGCAGTTCCTCTGCTGACACGCCCTGGGTACCTTTGTCTTCCTTACTGTGGAAGACTCAGCTATGGCATGCTCCCCCTGAAGGAGTCTGCACAAGGATAACTCTTATCCTGTTGCATTACCAAGGACATGGAGCAATCCTGTGTCTATCAGTGTGCTATAGAAACTTGCTTGTTTTCCTCTGCATTGGATGCCAAACCCTCTTGCTGGCATGTCATGCTGTCTCAGATAGTAGGTCCTTCAGGAAGTGTGTCAAGTTGAATAAAACTAGACGCACACATGCCCAAATTACACACATCACCACATGTATGCATGCATCACATATTGGCTTATGTACACATAGGAACATAACACACATGTTGAGTGCATCTAACACAAATATTTATGTACACATCACATACCTTTAGATGCATATAACACATAGGCACACACTGTATATATACATGAATGTACCACATACCACAACAAGTTCATATCCACTATACATGTATATACTATGCATGTGCACACAAGACATGAATATGCAAAACATGCATATACTCATATGTATGTGTGCATGTGTTCACATACCCCCAAACACATGTATACAACACATATACATGCAAGGCACACATACACACAGAAGACACAGATACACCATATATATACATATATATGTATATATATGCATAATGCACATAGCACACACACATGTCCATAACAGACATGCATGTAACACTCACATATACAGCACATGCAAGTACACAACACACGTACTCTAACTTGGGGCTGCTGAGGGTTACCTCCTGTTTTCTCTACTACTGTGACCTGCACAGAGTTGGTTGTTGGTTTATAGGGGCTGAGTTCTTTCTTTTTCACAAGGAATCTGAGCCACATACACACCTCTTTTCCCTGAAGGCAAATATGATATGTAGTCCTCAACTTCCCAGAGATGGAAAATGTTTTATGAAAATGGGTTGTCAAATGGTAAGAACTATGGCCCAGGATTCCTTAATAGCACCTCACCTAAAGCCCATGTGATCCTAAGGTCATGTTTCTGTCTCTTTATAATCCATTCTTTGTGACCTCATCAGCTTCCTTGAGTTCTTATTGGGGGATATGAAAGGAAAAAGTACTTTGGTACTGATGTTTTGCTGTGTGATATTTTTTAAGACAATGAATGATAGCTATAGATGGATGGATGGATGGATGGATAGATAGATAGATGGATGGATGGATGGGTGGATGGATAGATGGGTGGATGGATGGATGGATGGATGGATAGATAGATGGATGGATGGGTGGATGGATAGATGGATGGATAGATGGATGGATGGATAGGTAGATGGATGGATGGGTGGATGGATAGATGGATAGATGGGTAGATGGATAGATGGATGGATGGATGGATGGATGGATGGATAGGTGGGTGGATGGATAGATGGATGGATAGATGGATGGATGGATGGATGGATAGATGGGTGGATGGATGGATGGGTAGATGGATAGATGGGTGGATGGATAGAAGGATGGATGGATGGATGGATGGATGGATGGATGGATGGATGGATGAATGGATGGGTGAATGGATGGATGCATAGATGGGTGGATGGATGGATGGGTGGGTGGATGGATAGATGGATGGATAGAAGGATGGATGGATGGATGGATGGATATATGGATGGATGGGTGGATGGATGGATGGATGGATAGATAGGTGGATGGATGGATAGATAGGTGGATGGATGATAGATAGATGGATGGATGATTAGATGGATGGATGGATGGACTCTTTAATAAGATATATTCAAGAGCTAAGGGGATTGCTCTTTGGTAAAGTGCTTGCTGAAAGGACATAAAGTTCCAAGTTCGAACCCTTAGGTTCTACATAAAAAGCCAGAAATGATGATGCATACTTGTAATCCTAGTATTGGGGAAGCAGAGATGGGAGCATCCCTGGAGCTCACTGGCAAATCAACTTAGCCTGACTTGCAAGCCTCAGATCCCAGCAAAAGACACTTTCTCAAAAAAACAAGATGGACAGCTCCTGGGGAACAACACCCTAGATGACCTCTGCCTCTACATGGAGGTAGGTGAGAAGGGAGAGACAGAGAGACAGGCAAAGGCACAGTCAGAGAGAGAGACAGGGGCAGAGACACAGAGAGACAGGGGCAGAGACACAGAGAGACAGGGGCAGAGACACAGAGAGACAGGGGCAGAGACACAGAGAGACAGAAACAGAGACAGGGTTGAGACAAAACTAAGAAACTTTCTGTCCTGAAAGCCCCAGAGGGAGCTTCATGATAGAGGGCTTGAGCAGACATTAGACCTGGTACACTGTCCACCAGGGGCCACTTCTCATAAATAAGCACCTTTGGCTACAAGGAACTGGACTAAAGGGACCTTGTAAAAGCCAGTACATTGCCCCAGGGTCACAGTGGTGGTCTGAGCCTCAGAGATGCTCAGGTGTCAGTTCACCATGGAGAGCTAGCTCCAAAAGCCCAGCATATCCTCCCTAATCTAGGGCAATGGGCTTTAAGTGGGACCAGATGGTGAATGAAGAGGAGGAGGCAGAGAGTAGTAGCTCTCCAAAGTGTGTGTGAATCCACCACAGCGCTCCAAGAAGGTCACTTCCTGCTCCTCCAAGCCAGTGTTCCACATCCACCGAGAGATCCAGCCAGCTCTCACTTATAAGCTCCTCATCCACCCAGTCCAGTGAAGCAGGAATCGTACCACAAGAACCATACTATAAAGCATGTTCTCTGCTCACTGCTGGTCTGACTGACCATTACCTGCTTGAGGGAGCTAAGGATGCAGAGAATAGTGATGGATATTCTGGGTGGCTGCTATCTCCACACAGTAGCCATTTCAGGGTAGAAGAAGGCCTGATTTGCTTTGTGAATTTATATACACAGGGAAGAGTATGTTCATGTGGACATGAGGAGTACACAGGCAACAGTGTTCATATGTGCATGAGTGTCAGTGTGCATTTATAGGTGTAAGAGTGATTTTGTGGTATGTGTTCTGAGTTTATGTGTACACAATTGACAGTGAGTTGTGGGCAAGTATGATTGTGTTCCATATCAACACAGGAGAAGAGTATATGTACTCTGTGTTCATATGTGAGAGAGGGTATGTTTTGAGGTCTGGAGGAGAGGAAACACATTGTTCTAACACCAAGAGAAGGTCATTGGGGCTCTACTGAACCTCAGTGACATGCACAGCTGAGAATTTATCCAAACATGCAGCAGAGCCTGCTAGACTACCTCACTTATGCAAATATGTTCACCACATACGTATGCTTTCTAGTATACATTTCCAGGGCACAAATATGTCTCATGACTCAAATGTGCCAAATGAAACAATACATTTCAGGACCTAGTGTAGCTCATGACATACATGTTCCAACCTTGTAATACACACATACTCCACAAGACAAACATGTTTATCCCTGTACATAGCATACCTCATGACATAGATTTAACACATGTGCCTTATGACACACATGTTCTGTCTGTACTCAAGGTGAGTGTCTTTGCGGCATCTGGCCCTGTTGTCCTAGGTCAGCCCAGAAAGGACAGAGATGATCATGAGCCCCAGCTGGGGGACTGGTTTCTAAAGGTCAACTGAAATCACCTGAAACCAGGAGATAATGTCACCATTTACGTGTGGTCCTTTAGCACTAGTGAAGTAAACATTCATGGCTAGGTGAGGTTTGCTTTCTGTCCCTGTAGTACAGGTATTCATCTGTTGCTTGCTGCCCTAAGCAAGGGACAGATATTAAACAGATCACTGCAAGAGCTGTCCTGTGGTCTCAGGACAACACCAATCTGAGCATTGGGAAAAGTTTACATTTTTCATTTTCAAATAACAGAATCAGCCTCTGGGCATAGTTAGACTCTTCCTACATGCTATCTGGAATCTTAGGGGGGACTCTGTGACCTTCTTCTTACGGTAGCGATAACACATCTGGGCCAGAATATGCAGATAGCCACTGTGCATAATCAAGGGAGCAGAACACAGCTCCTGTCTCCTCGTAGACACCCACCCCTGACTCCCCTGTTTGTGCCCAGCATTCTTGATGTACTTTCTTTCTTGACCTCCCTTCCTAGCATCCTATGGGAGCCATCACCATCTGGAGCACATTGCTGCACACTAAACTCACTCAGAGCCTGCCTGGTGGATAGCCATGGTTCCTCCCCCCACACTCATCTACTTTAAAGATTTGAGAGTTTTAAGAATTTGGGAGAAAATCCTGGGGATAGAAAGTATTAGAGGTAGCTTTATTGCCTACCTGTGTTGGGCGGAAGCAGTGGTCAGGACAGGAATTTGTGAATCACAGTGGAGAGGGAGCGTCTTGTGGTCCTGTCTCCATGGAAGACAGCATTCAAGTGGTCTCCTCACTAGGAACGAGGAGCCCAGAGGCGCAAAGTGCTTTTGTTGTGGCCATACGAAAAGAGACACTGAGACTAGTATAGTTTCCCAAATGGGTGCCCACAAGCAGTTGCAGCTCCACCTGGGGCTCAATGTGTGTCTGAGCAGACCCTAAACATTCTGACTCAGGATTAGGCATGAAGGTTATGGGTAAGCAGCTGAGTAGAAAGTTATGTGAGAAAGAAATGCTGAGCATGTGGCTCAGAAACGGTACATTGTGCCTGGTTCACAACCCTGAGACCTGTTTTGTCACTTTGGAGGTAAATCTGTGCCATTAGTGGTCCAGCAGGCAGCACCTGTGTCACCAGCCTCACTGGGCTTGTCTGCTCAGCTTCATGTCAGGGTCCTAGATGTGTACCTGTAAAGTCGTCTTGTCTTTGGCTCTGCATCTGTCACACATCCTGTGACTTATTTTCACCCTCACCCCAAATGAAGCTTTGTTGGCTTCTCTACCATCCTCTGCTTGTGGCCAGGAGCATGACCGTACAGCTCAGTGTCTCAAACCTCCACAAGTCAGGAAGAGCTTTGCAGGAGCCCTATAAAGACTGTTCTATCTGTGTCAACCTGGCTTACATGTACAGGAGGTTTGGAAACTCAGGTGATGTCAATATTTGGTTAGACTGTGGGTAAGGGTCTGGGCTGCCATATCATTGTTCCAGTCGAAGTTGAGATTCTATCAGTGAACACTAAGTGAGGCCTCAACACTGAGGAAATAAATAGTAGCAGCTGAAACCATATCTCCTGAGCCTCTATCTTGCTCGAATTCTAGTTGTTATTAAAAGAAACTCAGAGCCAGATATCAGGGAAAGGCTGAAATATCAAAGAGAGTAAATGTCACAGTCAAATCTCACCCAGCTATCTTCCAGCTTCTTTGACCTTGTTCCTTGCTTCTAACGCCTGATCTGTCTTCCTACACCTGCCTTAAATACCTTCTTTGCCCATTTGTTTCACATCCAGGTTAAAATTGAAGGTGTAGGCTACTACTATTTGGTAGTTAGCCTTGAACTCACAGAAACACAGAAAGATCTCTGTCCCTGGAGTTATGGGATTAAAGGCTAGGTACCACCACTGCCTGCCTGGGAACCTGGAACTCCTTCTGTAAATCAAGCTGGCCTCAAACTCAGATCTGCTGGGATTAAAAGCATATGTCACCATACCCAGTCTTTCCCCAGCTAGGATTAAAGGTGTGAGTTACCACTCTCTGATCCTCCTGGATTGACTGTGGGTGGATCTCTTCTCTGATATTCCAGACTGGTTTTATTAAATATGTAACGTATCATCACACCTATCTAGGACCCATTGTTCACTCCACAGACAACAGGGATCTGCCTATTGCTCTGCCACAGTCTGCAGCATCCATGTAAAGCTGCCACTTCTAGAGTAAAGCACAGACCTTTGTCCACTGTGCCAATATATTCATATTCATAATGATAAGGGGCCACCTCATGAGCACCGATGGCCTAATTCATCTATCTTAGCTGCAGCTGCTCACCTTGATGAGTTTGCTTCATAAAAGCAATGGTTTGGTTTGTGCTGTTTTAACTAGGAGTCTGAACACACATCTGCAATTAGCAAAGCTGACAGAGACTCTTCCAGGAGGGATAAACAGGTCATAGCCTGAGAACTACATTTTGAGTCAGAGCAGGGTTTGACTCCAGCAACTAGGAGACCATGTTTTCCCATACCTGTGTGGAAGCAGTTCTGGCAGGGGGTGTCAATGGCATCTTTTGATGTCACTTTTAGTTAGAAGACTCTCTATGTATTTGGTTCCCTACCAGAGGAGCACATCTGTCCATAGGTCAGAGTTCCAGGGGTGATGACGGTGGATATGTCTAAGGAAGCACTTTCAATAAATAGTGGTTGTGACAGGCCTGGCTGGGTTTATCCATTCTCCAATGGCATGCCAGTGGCACAACCACCACACTGAGAGGGCCTGGACCTAAGTTCAGGGCTTAAAAACACTAGCAACCCAGATGTGTGTTCACATGTCTACATGTGAGACTTAGAAAACAAAATGACTAGAATTCTAATGAACAGCGAGACTCTTAACATGTTTGCTTGTGAAGCAACCTGTCATTTAAATGGAAGCAGAACTTGAGTTAGAGACAGCCAGAGGACATTGGTGTACTATACCAGTTATCCCTTGAGCAGGATCCACACTCAGCAGTGTAGAGCAGAAGTCTTGTGACCTTCCTCTCCTGTTCACCTCCCCATACACATCACTGAAGCACTATAGAGCCCTCCAACATGCTGTTCTGATGGTAGTTAGTCACAGCATTCTTGGCATTTCTAGCTCCCTGTATATGCAATGGTGGGTTGGGATATGTCTCACAAGAGTTTGTGAGGTGGTTGTTTTCTCAGGAGTGACTGGCTCTGGAGGGACTGCCAGAAACCTCTGCAGTCCGAGGCAGGGGCAACACCATGCTTTGTAGGAGTTCCCATCCCCAGAGCCCAGAGCATCAGCCAGTGGGACCATCCCAGGCACTGTGTACTGTAGGAGCTTGGTGCTTAGTTCATCTAGGTTCTCATGGTAGAGCTGGCCTCCTCAGTGGCCGCAGGTTCCTATAGCAGAGCCAGCCTTGGTGAGCATGGGCTCCTATGCTGAGCCACCTCAGTGGGTATAGGTTCCTGTGGTAGAGCTGATCTTGATGGCCACAGGTTCCTGTGGTAGAACCAGCTTTGGTGGTCATGGGACTTCCCTGCCCCCCACCTCCTTCACATGTCTGTCTACCTTTCTAATCACCCATCCCATTCACAGAGACCTACTGATCACAAAAGGCCTGTCTGGGTGGGAGACTCCTGTAGTCCAGTACGGGGTGGGGGGGTTCTGTATTGAATTCTCTGGCTATGGTGAATGTTTCAAAGGGCCCCCGCTGCAGGAAATAGCCATTGTGCTTCCAGATCACTCTTAACAAATTAACAACATGGTTTTTTTATAAGAAAAAAAAATTCTCTCAAATCAGCATTTGTAGGCATTTGTTTTTGTTTATAATTAGGTCACAGGGGTCTTTCCATATAATGCATGCTAACCTTGAACTCACAGCAATCATCTCACAGGCCTAATTCTGGCATTTCTGTATTTCTCTATGTGTGAGTCTCACAGCTCAGACTGCCAAACAAAACTCAACAGAAGGATAATACAGAACTTGCCCCCGCTGTGATCAGCCTGGCAGGCTGATGGGAGGGTGGGGACCAAAGGGTTCTGTAACCTAGTCTATGCCCCCACCATGAAGCAAAACTGCTCCACGCAGCTTTTCAATGTCTGGTCCCTGCCACTGGGGGCCGTGTTTCTTCACACTAGCCTGCAGCTAGCTACAGAGACCCACTACTAACTAGGCCAGCATGGTTTCCAGATGCCCACATCTGGCACTTGCTCCATTTATCTTATCTCATTTCACAGCCACAGGAGAGAAGGAAGAGTTGAGTTGTGTTGCTAGGGGCAGATGGGGACCGAGAGCCTGGGGCTTCAGAAGGGAATGAGTTGCGTGGCAGGCATGGGTGCCAACGCTAGTCAGTACAACTCCAGCGGCTGGCTTCCTTTGCTGTAAATCATACACCCAGCACCCAGAGTGCCAGACTGGCAGAATTCCCTTTAAACAATTAAATAAAGCCATTGTCTATGCTACTGCAGAACCTGGGGTCACTCATCTGCCTACAGAATCCTAGAAACCCCTCAGCCAGTTCAGATCAGCTCTGACCTGCTCAGGCATAGGCATAAGGGCAGCACTAGGAGAACACTGGCCATCCCAGCCCCAGGCTGTGGTGACTCTGATGACAGGCAGTGTTTTTGAAAAACTCAGTAGGGCAGAAAGAAAGCCATGTGCATCCCTGGACACTCTACCTTAAGGTGACAACAGTCCCCTACTGGAGAGGAGTGTTGACACCTTGACCTTTTCCTCCATGGTTAAGCAACATCCTCCTCCTCCTCCTCCTCCTCCCCCTCCTCCTTTCTTTCTTTTAAATAAAGATGGGTCACCAGGAATTGAGTTTTAAAATGTAAATGCTTGTTAGGATTTCCTGAGAGCATCAGGTTTGCTTCAGCAAGGTCTGAGCTGCACCCTTACTTGCTCTGGGTACTGGTCACCACTCCTCTTGCTCTGTGCATCCCCCTTTCCTCAGCCTTTGTCTTCCTAGTCACGACCCTATTTAAGCTCTGGAACAGTCCTCACAGAAGGAGCAGAATGTAGATAGACACACCCACTCCTCAGCACCTCTGCCTTCACCAAGGAGCCAGAGTATGGATTTGTGTGGCTGTTTTTCTGGGGTACGGTTGTTGAGTGTAAAAAGCTATTGCGTGTTGATCCCTGGACTCTGCTGACTGGTTTTAGGGAAGCTTTTAGAAGGATACCTAGAACCTATCATGCCCTCCAAATCCTGTTTTGTTTTTTCTAACATGTTTTAAAATCTAAACAGACCACACTTAGGAACACCTTGAGATGGGGCAGATTTGCTTCGGGTGGTGTGTGTTCTTTGTTTTAAAAACAGAGTTTCTCTGTGTAGCCCTGTAGACCAGACTGGCTTCAGACTCAGTGATCCACCTGCCTCTGCCTCCTGAGTGCTGGGATTGAAGGCGTGTGCCACTGCTTCCTGTCAGTGGGTGTTTTTAGTTAAGGTTCTTATGCTGTGACAAAATGTTATGACCAAAGCCCACTTGAGGTGGAACAAGATTTCAGCTTATAACACATGCAATAATGCACCTATATATATACTGAGTCATTCAAAAATACATGTATGGGAAGGACAAAGACTCTCACTTCTTAGTGAGAGTATTGGAGATCATAATAGTGGATATAAGGCAGTTTATTTTCCAACTCTGCAAAGCCAGGCATCAGCCCAGAATAGTGCGTCACTGACTGAGCACAGAGAACAGTTTTACACACAGGTCCCTGCCTCCTTTTCTTCTTCGGCTGAATAATCAGGAAGGCTCAACCTTATATGACATCTCGACTGTCTCTGTCCTCAGAGGCTAGTGTTTGTCTCACCGGAATCGGGTGAGCTTGCCTTAATGTTTTCTTCTGTTTATTCCCAAGCTTATCAGCAACACGACCTTGTCACATATACAGGTTGCTGAGTAAGCTTGGCTGTTAGTAATTTTCTACTCTAAACATCGAGATTAAGGAGCAAGTAGCTAGACTAGCAGAGTTTTATTGGAGAATTGTGTAGACTAGCAGCGTTTGGGTAGGGTTAGCATCTGCTGGCAGGGCCAGGCCTTCCTAATGTCTTCTGATTATCTGTGACTGAACCTAACCTGGTTCAAGATACTTTTACTTTGAAAAAGAACCATCAGGTTTTAATTCTCACACACACACACACACACGCGTGTGTGTGTGTGTGTGTGTGTGTGTGTGTGTGTGTGTGTGTAGTCTGATTATGTACATGTGTGTAGTCTGATTATGTACATATACATACATGCCCATTTATGCAAAGACATTCATACACCCTCATATATACATCTACATTTAACTGCACTCTCAGACACTGTATGTGGATATATGCACATATTCATATCTTAGCAGACATTCATAGATACATAATCAGATATACATCCTGTAACTCGCACACACCCATGTTGTGGCTCTTTTCTTCCAGCACGCGTATATCTTTCAGCTTCTCTTCACATGGAGAGTATATTTTACACCCATCCAAGCAGTCTCAGCCAGTGGCATGAAGCCACCTGCACTCTGCTATGTTTTTGGCTAATGTACCTGTGTCCACTACTTATTAGTTCCCATTCTCTGGAGCCCATCATACCCTCTTGGTTCAAGGCTTCAGCAAGACAGGGCTGCCCAGGTAGGCCCCTGAGGCTGTGGTATCCCCCAAGTGGAGTCCCTTGGGCTTTTTGCTACTGTTTTGGTCCTTGCTTAACTACTCTGTTCTGCTTTGCCAGGAATAATCTTTTCACTCAGTTATGTAACTGAGATAATTATTTGAGGTAGGAACCCAACCCTGCCCTGCCCCCACTCCTAAATGACCAACAAAGCCTAGAAGCCATCAGCTGGGCAACTTCAAGGCATTTTCAGTGATGGGATTTTATGTCTGATGTGTGCTCTGTGCATCTGATTTTCTTCCCTGTTGCTCATTTGAATTCTTCACATGTTGTAAAATCCTTTTTCTTCCTTCCCCGTCATTTTACTCCTGCCTAATTTATAAGAAAAATGTGCTTTGAACTTTTTAACAAGGATGCTGCCGAATAAGCCGCCTTCCAGCCTCAACCGGCTGACACTCTCTCCCTTCATGTAAATCTCTCTTTGCCTCTTAAAGACACACCAAGGGCTGTGAAAGCCCTCCAAATGCTGCCTAATAGGACTGTGGGGGAGGGCAGGATACAGGCTATCAGAAAAATAAAGGGCTATGAATTCCTATCAGGATTTTATCTTTCTGATGTTGTGAAAATTAGGGATGAAGAAGCAAGTGGCTGCATCATGGTTATTTGCAGTAGAGGTTAGACAATGACATCCATGCCACCGAGGGCCCAGGAGATGTGGGAACAGGTGTGGCAACAGGGGCATAAATCTCAGTCTTATATCTAGATAGAGCATCGTTGCTACACAGCTGGGAAAACCAAGTTCTGGCCATGGAGGAAGGCCTAGCCCTGAGTGTGAGGAGGGACTGAGGAGCAGGGAGGTAGTGTGGGGCATCTGTAGAAGCTCTACTGCTGAGAGTCAGAATTTGTCACATCCTGCTGTGATGCTTGGATGCTGTTTTCCTGTACCACCTTCAGGCTGGCACCTGTTAAGGAAAACATAGCTAAAGGGTATCTGACTGTGTGTGCACCCCTGAAAGTGTGTGCATGTGTATATGCAGGGGAAGTGGTTATTTGTGCTCTCCAGCAAGTGCATGCATGTGTTCACACAGGGAACCTGGATATCTGTGCTCTCCAGCAAGTGTGTACATGTATGCACACAGAGGATCAGAATGTGTGCTCCCCACCAAGTGTGTACATGTGTACACATAAAGGAGCTAAATATGTGTTCTTTTAGTTACTTTTCTATTGTCATGACAAAACACTACAACCAAGACAACTTTAAATAAAGCATTTAAGTTTGTGTTCATAGATCTAGAGGGTTAAAGTCCATGGCATCAGGAGGTGGGCAGCATGGCAGCAGACAGGCATGGTACCAAAGGTTCTCAACTGATTCACAAGCATTAAAGATGGAGGGAGAGAGATAGTTGATTGGGAATGGTGTGGGGGCTTGAAACCTCAAGGCCCACTCTCTGTGACACACTTCCTCTAACAAGGTTGCCTCTCTTAATACTTGCCAAAAAGTTGCACTAACTGAGGACTATAGGTGGAAATTTCTGTCCTGCACCCATTTAGTCCCAAATAAACACACAGAGATTTATTTTAATTATAAACTGCTTGGCCAGTAGTTCAGGCTTATTGCTAACTAGCTCTTACAATTAAATTAACCATAACTCTTAACTATGTTTAGCCACATGCCTTGGTACCATTTCTCAGTAAGGCGTTCTCATCTTGCTTCCTCTGAGTCTGGTTGGCGACTCCTGACTCTGCCCTTCCTCTTTTCAGAATTCTCATAGGCTGATCACCCCACCTATGCTTCCTTCTTGGCTATTGGCCAACCAGCATTTTACTAAACCAATTCAAGTGACAAATCTCTACAGTGTGCAAGAGCATTATCCTACATCAAGGGACCAAGCACTCAAATATATGAGCCTATTCAAACAACCTCATGTATGCTGTCCAGAAAGGCTGTACAGGTATATGTACACACATAGGGAGTGTATAAATGCCTCTACACATGGGCTCTCATGCATAGTGTCACAACCTCATCACCAATATCTAGCTTTAGAATTTTTTAACACTGTCTGGAAGCTTTCCAGTAGAGGGTCGGGTTGTTTTCACAGCTGAGTTCCAAATGTACATTGCTGGGTCTGTGGCAGACACATGGCATATGAGGAAATGAGTGAAGAAAAGCAGGAAAAGGTGACAGAGTTAGGCGGGCAGGTGATCCATGGGAACCGGTGGGGGGAGGGGCTGGAAACATTCCCAACCTCATCAAATTGTTTTGTGGTTAGGAAACTGATCTTTGCTGTTTCTAAGTTCAGTACCATGGAAAGCCAAATGAGCATCCTTCCCTGGGGCCCATGCTGTTTCTGAAGGAGTCCCACCCACACAATATCTAAAGTTCCTACAATAAGCTTTAATTTAACTAGGAACTGTATTAAAAAGTATAAACATTATCTTCTCTTCCAATAGTTTCTGTTAATGGACTTTTGGAAAATGTTTATTTTTTGCCAAGTGGAAAATTTGTCTGCAATGAAGAAATTACACCAAAAAGAAAGATTGATATGTTTTGATATTATGAGAAAACTTCTAAGAGCCTAAGTTAAAAACCAGTCAGTAATCTTTTTTCATTTTTTTTTCTTTGACAAACACACACACACACACACACACACACACACACACACACACACACACGACAGCAGATTGAAGTAGCAGAGAGCTGATATTAAAGTAAATGTGTAGACCAATGAGACAGAACAGAAATCCCAGAAAGAAATGCAAACCATGTAGGCCACCAGGTCTCCTCTCCGGTACCACAAACACACCGTAGAAAGGGACAGAGCTGTCAACAGATGGTGCTGAAGCAATTGCAAACACAGGCAAGAGTCCAGACCCTTACCTGAAACAAAAGTCTATACAAACAGAATTGAGCATGTGACATAAAGCCATGAAATTACTAAAAGAGAGGGAAGGCATTGTGACATTAGTCTAGGGAATCTTGAAATATAATACTCACAGGCTACTGACAAAAAATAAACAAATGGAATAACAGTAAAACAAAACTACACAGCAGAGGAAGCCACAAACAAATTCAAACTGTAACCTCCAGAGCATGAGGAAAGACAAACAAACCCCTCAGCTGAAGTATGTGAAGTTCTCCTATGGATGAACAGCAGAAAACCCACACAGCCTGGTGCGAAAGGGCAAAGGATCCCGGTAGACATTTTGTCCAGAGAAACATGAGTAGCCAAGGGATGCGTTAATGTGTACTCAGTGTCTGTGTTGGTACAATAAAATACCATGATAAAAGGCAACTTAAGTAAGAAAGAGTTTTTTGGCTTCAGGTTCCTGAGGCATAGACTCTATCATGGAAGAAAAGGCATGGTAGGAGCAGAAGCTGATTTGTCATCTACATGCAGGAAACAGAGAAAGAGAGAAAACAGGAAGTAGGGTGAGGCTGTAGTCAAAGTCTGCCTACAGTGCCATACTTCCTTCAGCAAGGCAATGTGTCCTGAAAGCTCCATACCTCCCCCATCAGTGCCACTTACTGGGAGGTAGGTATTCAGACATTCTAGCCTATGAGGGCATTTCTCATTCAAACCACTACAGTATCTCCAATGCCCTGGGCAATGCAAACTAGAATCTTTGCACAACCGTTAGAATGTCCATTAGAAGAAGCAGAAGAAAACAAAAGTGCTGGCAGCATGTGGATAAAGGCACCCTGCACTGTGAGGGAAGAGCTGTAAGATAGTGTAGCTATTATGTAAAGCATCATGAAAGTTCCTCAAGAGAAGGGAACTAGAGACTACCTGGTGATTCCATTAGACTCTATGTATGTAGCCACGTGAGCCAAATCAGCATATGGAAGAGATACCTGCTCTCCCATGTTCCTTACTACACTGCTTAAAATATTCAAGACAATAAACAACTTAAGTGTCCATCAGTAAATGAATGGACAAAGAAGGTGTAGTTTCCATACACAGTGGAGAACTATAGTCTCTTTAAAAAGATGAAACATGGTTTGCCATGAATGAACCTGGGTTGCTTATGTGGACCAAGCCAGGCTCACAAGTACAAGTCTCACATGGTCCAGCATACTCATGGGTGATACAACAGAACTGAGACTTAGAAATGTGTGATAGGTACATAGGGAGTGGGAGTGTGGTCCAAAGACAAAAGCTTCAGAGATGCAAGATGACAGAATATGAATAGTTCTGTCCTAGGAATCATTCCTTAGTACTCTCAGATGTCTGTTGATCAAACTGCATGGACAGCACGCACACGCACACTCACACACACACACACACACACACTGCTGCAGAAAGCATATGAAGCCCAGTGATTGAACCCTTCCTCTTAAGTGGTTCAGGTTGGTGGTTTCCTTGTCCCCTGTGTAGCCTCCAAACACCATGTCAGCTAAGTATCAGCAGCCACTTCTGTGAATGCCATAAATAAACCACGCTATGCTTACTAAACTATCCTATGCTGTAAATAAGTATTTCATTCATTCAAAATATTCTCTCTTCATGCTGGGCCTTCCCACATCAATTAACATAATCAAGACAATCCCCCACAGACATGCCCACAGGCTAACATATCTAGGCAATCCCTCATTGAGACCATCTTAGTGTGAAGGTGATTTTAGATTGTGTCAACTTGGCAACTAAAACAAACCACTACCATATATATAATATATATATTAATTTTTATCTTACTCTTTAATACATTCCCTGTACATATTCATTGCATATGGTGCTGAATTGATAAAGATGTTTTATGCAAATATGTAAGGTACATTGATCATATCCCCTCTCACCTACCTTCCTTTTTCTTACTCTGCCCCTTCCATCCCAGCACTCATCCACCCCGTTTGTTTCCCTAGACAGTTTCCCTTCTACTTTACACACACACAATCATATGTATTTGAGTACATTTCTTTATTTGAGGTACTGAATTATACCAGAGTATAATGGAGGTGAGCCAGGCAGTAAATATTTGTGTACCATCCTCTTTCTGCTCTTAACAGTGAATTTACCAGCTACTTTAAGTTCCTGCCTTGACTCTCTACAAAGACAGACTGTAGCCTGGAGTTGTAAGCCAGATAGACTCCTCAGCCCCTAAAAAAGAAAAATCACTTTTCATTTTCCCAAAGGTAATGTTTGTTACATGCTGGCTAAAAATACGTTTTTACTCTACCCAGTCATGCACATGTTCCTTAGCCCATGGGTCAGGAATAGAATCTATGTTCTGTTTTATCCACAGTCAATGTTACAGATAATCTGTGCTCCTTCTCCAGGGGACAGTGACACACACTGACGAACTCTGGGTTGCCTCAGGGTTCAGCACCTGGCCAGTGCACACCATAGCTCCTTAACATCTTTATACATATTTTGATGGCCTGTGTCCCCATCCCTGCGTTGTTTTACCTGAGAGGTACTGGGACACTCTCCTTTAAGGAATCATGGATGGCTCTGGTTGTATAATAGGATTTAGCACCATTTTTGGTGTGTAATAACTTCTGCCTGTCCCGTCCAATGTATATTCTGATACTCCATAAACATCTCTGGGAAATGTAAGCTATCAACTGTACATTCATAGACTAAAAGTTTTTTAATAAATGGAAAACATGATGAAATTTTAAGTGGACAGTATTATTTGACAACCACCTGTAATGGAGAAGGGGTTAGTACCTGAGGTTCCTAGGAACCAATCAAGTACCTGTTGTTAGTATGCAAACATTGCCCTAACTTACCTCCTGGACATGGCCATGCGATTCCAGTGTTGCCATGTTGCGACCATGTCCCCCCAACATGTACACCCCAGCTTGTCTACATGGTCACCCTTTAAAGAGATGCAATGCATGGCAGGGTCCTCTCTCTGCTCCCTCTTCCCTCTCTCTTTTCTTCCTCCTCTCCCCCATCCATTCCCTGGATACCCAGACCCAAATAAACTCAACATGGCCTCCTAGCAGCCTGACAGTGTGTTCCATCCTTCCACGCAAAATACTAGCACCTGTGTGTTTGATGTGTGTTAACGACGATTACATCAGTCAGGGCCTTCGGACCTCAGAGGGACGCCTGGAAGCCTCACGTCAGAGATGAGGCCAGGAGAAATCATGTTTATTCTCAGATTAATTTATACCTAAAAAATTGATATCACCACAGATTAAATCTCTAGAACCATGTCAGTGGTCACTGAAGGACAACCAAGGCCCCAGTGGTTCTGTGCGTCTTCCTATACGGGAAATCACAGCCCTGTGATGAGCGATGTGGATTCATGGTCGGTCCCCAGAATTCACTGGAGAGACAGAGCCGTGACACTGATGATGAGCTTATATCATCTCCTGTCTCACTCAGAGCCCATGTGCCCTTGGTCTAGAACCTCCCACTTGAACACAGGACACACCATACAGACTCATTTTCTGTCTATATCCTGAACACTACAAATCCTATTTCTGGGTACTGCTCAAAAGCAAAGTGGGGGTCAATAGGCAGTGCTATACAGGAGGGAACTTTCTGCTTCCATTGGGGCTCAGGTGAAAAGTGCACAGAGGTTTATGAATGACAGCAAACTGAACTGAGGGTCTGGTATCTCACAGATGCAAGAGAACTATGAATAGGCACACATATTCTCTTCCTGATATAAAAGAGGTGGGTGTGACACACAAACAAATGTTGGCTCAGGACCTCGGAAGTCCTGTTAGCAGACTTGGGCCATTAAGGACTCAAGGGAGGAGCCTCAAGTGACAGGCCTTTTTCTTCGGCTCCTTTACTGTGAACAGCTGTACTGTGAGCATGTAGCTACCCTGAAGATGCCTCTAGACACTTGTGTTTCTGAATATAGATGGCACATTCCAATATTCCCTGAAAGACCTGTGCTCAAGACTGGAATGCCTTAAGACCACCCTATTCCATGAGTCTGAAAAACAGAGCCTGCTTATGGCTCATGCTGTCTCCTAACTGGTACTGCAGAAGTGATGAGCTTCCATCAAGAAGCAGGCAGGTACTGACTCAAACTATGTCTGCTCAGGCTGGCTCTGGGTCTCCCAGTGACTATGGTACCTACTATAAGTGCACTCTTTTGAAAACTACTTCGGGTTAGAAATCTCCTTACAAGTGGAATTTTGCTGTAATCAACAGCTTAACAGTGTCATCTGGAGCCATGTTTCCTGAAGGATGTGTGGTCAGTTTGAGTGATCTTCACAGCAAGCCTGGAAGGGATAAGAAGTACTCTTGTAGGCTTGGGAATTTCAGGTCCCTGAATGTGAACATGAAGAACAGCTATGCCCAACCTCAGCAGGTTGAGCCTCATTCGTGTGTGTTACTGAGAAGACCAAAGCTACTCTGGAGGTAATGCCAGAGGCACATCTCAGCTTCTGGTATTTGAAAATAAAAAGTAGATAGCCACACCCCCAATTCCAGGATCTCATCCTGGAGAGAGATGGGTACCTTATCTTCATATAGTGGCAGCTGTCAAAATACTAGCTTCAACCACAGCCATGTAGGAGCCAATATAGCAGGCTTTTTGTACAAACAGCAAGCAGGACCTGCCTCAGCATGCTAGTGCTTCCTGCCCTAAATTTCTATTGTGGTATTTCATGGGGTTCAGGAGAAAGGATTCTGGGCAAGGAGGTGACAAGTACTCTGACTGGATGCTGTCTGATTCCTTGAGCTGCTTCACAGTTTAAAAAGATGAAAACACACAGGGCTCAATCTTTTGCTTTGTGTGACTCTATAGGACTGCACGCAGGTTTTAAGAAGGGATTCTTCTATTCTAGAGCTCACTGGAGCTGCTGCACAGCCACCCTTCAGCCATCTTACTTTGCAGTTGGTTTGGCCTCTCAGAGAGAGAAGGCATTCCCTCCCCGCCCTCAGCAAAGCTTTAAATATTAGGGTGATCAGGGCATGAAACCAGTATGCATTGTGTAATCTTTCCTGCAGCCCAGAACATGCAGCTAGTCAGGGAATGGGGAGCTGTGGTGGGTGTAGCTGCTGAGGTGGGGGGGGGGGAATGCAGAGGGACATGCAGGAGTAGGTCAGTGGAAATAAATGGAGCCAGCTGCAGCTAGGTAGCAGCCCCATCCCTAGCCATTGGCCCACTGGGGTGACTCAGACTGGAGGCCCTGCAGCCTGCCTGGTCCTGGCTATGATAAGCATCTCCCAGGGAGGGACTCCAAGGACGTAGATCTTTCTGGAGATCCTGGGAAGTGGGATGGAAGAGGGTGCTGAATATTCACTACTCTAAGCAAGATTATAAGATATAAATCTTGTACTGAAAGTGAAGGCTTGGAATCTTCTAGTAGTTAAACATCCAGAAATGACTTAAGGCTAACCATGTGATCCATCTCTGGGCCCTTGCGTATCATACTACCATAACTCTACCCCAAGGTTGAGGTAAGTAGCCTGCATTTAGACCTCCATGACTCTGACAACAATCCCACAGAGTCTCAGGATGGGAGCAACATGGGAAGATCGAGATTTGCCTCAAGAGACTAGGATACTACCCAGCCCAGGCCAGCAATAGGGTCAAGGCTAGGGAAGGTCTGTCCCCATCTGACCTTCAGCAGTCACTTCTAAGTGTGACACGGGCAGTGAAGATAAAGTGATGTGGAATGTCTTTCTCTATGCTATGAATATGCTTTATTACCATTGGTTTAAAAAGAAGCTGTTTTGGCCTATGGCAAAGCAGCTTAGAGGCGGGTGGGAAATCCAAGCAGAGATAAAGATGATGAAGGGTGGAGTCAGAGAAGCAGATGACAGCAAGACACAGAGGAAGTGGTATGAGAACGCTGCACTGAGCAAAAAGGTACCAAACCATGTGGTTACACATAAATAGAAATGAGTTGTGTAACATAATAAGAGCTAGTTAGTAATGAGCCTGAGCTATAGGCCAAAAAGCTTATAATTAATTTAAGCCTCTGTGTGATTATTTGGGACTAAGCAGCTATGGGACTGCAGGTCTGGACCTTGGGGCTAGGACAGATCAGAAAACTTCTTACTACAATGGAGTTTCAGACTGGATGCCTTCCAGATTCCATGAAGAGCTGGTTACAGGAGGTCTAGCTCTGCCCTGTCAACATGGTGCTCTCTACCACAGTAGCCCTGACACAGATCAGTACTGCTGTCGTTTCTTCCATCAGGCTAGAACTGCATATGGAGTCACAGGGATAACTGAGGCAGTGGGAACTAGTCTGTGAGTGGGTAGATCCTCCCAGGCACTAGGAGCTGGAGACTCTGGAATTCACAGGACATCTGCAGATTCAGGATGCCCACATTAGTTGCCAAGTGACCCTATTGCCTGGGGTAGGCATGTAGGAATCACATGCAGTCTCCATCAGAAAAGCACAGGTACCCCTACATGACTGCATGACACCCAGACACCCTCAGGTCCTTTCCTGCTCACTTTTCTGTGGTTATGATCTGGACAGTGGTCGATTAATCAGCTTCTAGAGTCACAGGACTTCAGTGGCAGCAGTATCGTGGTCAAGACGTGGAGACCTAAATTCAAAGTGGCTACTTCGACCTTGGAGTAGATGTTGACAGGCATGGGACCCAGAAGTGTTGAGCTCATAGGCACTTGAAACTTTCAGTTCTTACAAACCTGTAACATTCTTTTGGTTAAAAAAAAAATGCTGGGCAGATGTGATGACAAAGACTTGCAGCTGGCATCCCAGCTGATCACAGTGCAGTCTGTAGTCTCATGGAATGATGCCCACATAGGGTAACTGCCTCCACAGCCCACACAGTGGTTCAGAGGAATTCCACACTTGGGGAAAGATCCTTACATTATACATAGAAATTTTATCTCGTTTATTTAAACTCATCACTGCTGATTAATCCCAGAATGAGGTCCTTGGCCTTCACTTGCAGAAAAGAGATGGAATTTAGGCATAGTATCTGTGGCCAGGAAAGCGTGACACAGATTGATCCACCCCAGCCATGCTTCGATGTTAAAGTGGAGCGTTCATGGATCATTCACTTTAAATTACCACCTATGCTTTAAAGCCCAATGGCCATGAATAGTAAGTTGCAAAGTGCTTGAAAAATATCATCACTGCAAAGCTTTAGGTCTCCTTGGTGGGAGCTGAGCCCAGGTAGAGATCTCACAGTATCAAGTATCTGGTAGGAAAATCATATTTTATTCATCCCTATGAGAACTTTCCAAAAGGCACTAGTAGGTCCTCAGAGAAGTCAACCTATTGGAAAATGCCAGAAGATTCCTGAGACTCAGTATGGTGGATGAAAAGCTGCTGGTGTCCCAGGTTCTGTCTCAAGCTCTCTGTCATTGTGTTAATGCTGGACCAGAAGAGACGTTCAGTAGATTATGACGTTACTACAGGGCAAATGAAGAAGTCCCTGGACTCTGTGTGCTTCATCTTGTCACCCAGGGTGGACTCGGTGAAGCACTGCCAGACTCTTTCTGGCAGATAGGGCTGAGGCAGAGCAAATCCAAACCGTCCCTCCCTGGGGCTGAAGCTGGATAGTGAGTGTCCACAACCCAGATCACTCTAGCCACGGGGAAGAAACACACGCTGCGTCAGAGTCTTGTTGAAGGAGGAACTCACTTTATTGCATCAGGCTGGAACTTATATAGGGTTGTGAAAAGGGGGTGAGAGTCTTGGGATGGGGTAGGTGGGGTGGGGAATAAGGACCAATAATATTTTACCACTTTAGTAGAGGCTGGGTAGAGGTGGTCTTAGGTCGGGCTGTGCTGAGTCACTCACACGTGGAGTTTATGGCCAGAGACCGGTTGAACTCTAGGAGGGCTGAGGAAGTTAAAACTGGGCCTCAGCCCCAGCCCTCGAAGGGCCCAACAGAGCAGAAAGCAGCTGCCTGTGTTCTGAGGAGGCCATCATCCGAGCCAGCTTTGAGGGTACATGAATCATTACTCAAGGTCATGGCCACTGTACCCTTGTGGCTACTGACTGGACTGAATAGGCTAGTTCACACTTTCTAGGAAAAAACAAACCAGTCACACTTTGTCATATGAATTGGTCCCAGACAGCTGACTCCCACCCTAGAATAGCCCACGAGCACACACTGATGCATCTGGGGCCCTAGTGCTCTCACTGACCTCAGGGCCAAGTGTACCTTATGCAGTGGACTTGAGTCTTCCAGTCACTATATCCCACTGGGCCTTATTCCACTGGGTGTCATGTACCAACCACAATTTACTAAAAAAATACTAAAATAATAGCTGACAGCAGGCTGTGGCTGTCCTTGTAAAGACAAATGGCCACACCTTGTCCTTGTGTGTGGGGAGGTACTTCAGAGCTCCTCGGAAAACTGTTTTCTACTTGTTTGCTGACCACATTGCAGACAACACTGCCATTATTCTTATACAAATATGTGTATCTATGCCATAATTTTTGTAAATTAGAAATAGGACATTTTGCTCATAGAGTATGTGCATTTTTATTGCCAAATTACCTTCTAGAAGGACCCTGCCAATTCATATATGCAGTATAGAGAAATAAGTATCCTCAAACTTTTCAGCTTTTACTGTCTGAAAAGTTGTGTTATTGGAAGGTTTCTTCTGCTTTGGCTATGTTTATCACACTAAACCCTGAATCCTAGGTACTGCAGGATCCATTCTTAGACTACTTTTTTTAAAAAAAAAAAAATTCTGTCTGGCCAGAGCATTTATCTTATGTCCATGAAACCAGCTGAGTGCCATTCACTGTGCTTCAATTCAGAAGAGCTATCCTTTGCTCCTATTGCCCCAAACTTTCAAATGTTCAGAACAATGATTCCTTGAGGGCTTCAATCCAAATAATCTTTAAAACCAACTTAACTAGACTCACACACCCACAGTTCTACATATTGTACCACATGTATCCCTCCACCATACATATTACCACACACAAACATACTACACACTTCACTGCCCACACACTCAACACAACCACACATATCTAACACATTACTTGCTTCCAGATACATACATCACTGTGCATACACCACATGGATATCACTACAGACACACACAACATACCCATCAGCATATTCACACCACACCAGTAGCATTACATAGGCACATAACATCACACACATACCAGTACACAAGCACTTCAGTTATTACATGTACAAGTATGCACATATCACTGTACACACATACACATAACATATCACTTTGTACCATACAACACATACCCACAACACATAAATCACTGTGCATACACCACATGGATATCACTACACACACACACAACATACATCACTGCATATGCACACACCACATATGCATCATTGCACACACAAACTACCTTGCCAGGATTTTCATTGGAAGCTCATTACATCTACGCATCCCTGCACAGTATTCACAACCAAGTTCTTTTCTCCCGAAGGCTTATGGTCTCATCTCCTTACTTAGGATCCTTGAATCAAAGTTGTGTTTGTTGCTCATAGACAGATGATCTTGTCCAATGAAGAGCTCCCAGGCATCTTCTGCTGAGGTCGCACCCTGCAGAGACTTATTTTCCAGCCTCATTCTGAATAGAACCCACAGAGAAGAACTTGCCTTCCGACACCCTGCACCTTCCTGCTGGACTCAAACTAATAATAGAGCTCGGGTGAATGTTGCAATGCTCAGCCAATATGGGTCCTAAAAACACAGCTATATCTTCCACAAATAGTGTCATAATTTTAAGTACATTCATATGTTATCCTATCACACTAGCTTAAACACTCAGGGCAAGATGGATGGTGGCCTTCTGTGTCCCTGCAAACTACACTGTAGAGTCTTCCACTGCACAGTAATGTGGAAGTCACTTGCAGTCAGCAAAAACTGTACTGAAGTTTTAAATTAAAATCTTTCTCCAGATAACACATGTGATACGACTTTGTGTTATAATGTGGATGGTGGTATCTAGGTCCCCTTGGTCATGGCCCTCTTCTGATTCCTTTGCTGTGTTCCTGTGAAAAGCATGGTATGGCAAACTGGGAAAGAACTGATCAGGCTCTGCAGGGCTTGGGTCAGGGGAAGAGACTCCACCCTCAGTGGCTTCCGTTATGACATCTATTAACATTGAATATCTCCACAGCTATCAAGTCTTCACATGTTGCCCTCAAGAGACCAGGTCTACCTGTCTTGATTTCCATCTGGTCAGAGTCTGAGTCCCTGTGCCCTGAAGGCAGAGCCACCCTAACTTTTATGCTCTGTAGACTCTCTGAGAGAAGCTCTGTGGTAGCTCCATGCTCCTGTGCTGAGATAGTGTCTCAGAAAGTCCACAAATACCAAAGGGCTGTGATGAGTCCATTGTGGCCTATTCAAACTATGGTCTGTTCTGTGTTGAGCATAGATTAAAACCAATAAAACCTTTATCAGGAGAGGGATTTGGTGTATTCTGCATTCTCAAATGCTTCCTTTTCTTTTCTGAGGTAACTTTGACAGATAGGAATGTGCTTCTCTGGGGCAGCATGTGAAGCATCTGTAGCCCTTTATGAGTATCTCTTCTCCCCAAGACCCTCATTCTGATCATCTGCCCCACAGAGAAACCACTCTGTGCTCTCAGCTCTTGATGGCCCATTCACAGTATGGGCAGATTGTTCAAGCTCATCCCTACCTGTTCATCACTGTCCTCATAATTCACCATTCTAAGTCTGTGAATGGAAAACAAATAAAATAAACACAAAATAACCAGACCATTAGGCTGTGACTTGCTGCCCATCCCCAGAGCTCAGTAATTCACCCTATTCTCAAACTTCACAATAAGCTATTTACATAATGTAGAACCTATATTCTATAAGTGAGACAAATTAGCAAAAATAAAAGCCAAGAAGCATAGAACATGGCTGATGTATAGCCATAACAATGGCCTTGGCTGTGTTGGTGGTGCTGTCCCAGCCTGCCTCTTTAACTAGGAGCATTCCATCCAGGCCTTGACCACAGTCTTGAGTTGGTGATACTTCTGCCCACATGAGGTTTCAGGGGCCTGGAGTTTACATTTAAAAACTGGCTTCCATGGAAATATGGCCCACAGGGAAAGCCAAATAAGCTGTCTCCTGTTCTTCCCCAACCATGTTCTCATCATGAGAGCCAGACCAAGCTGTGTGAATGTAAAAGGCCTATTAACTTTCCTTTCTATGAGAGCCAAATGCTAGCCAGGAAGAAAGACCCCAGCTCTAGCGGCCGCACCCCACACCTCATTCCTCCCTGGCTAGCTGCGTTCTTAATGTGTGGCTTTCAGCAAAGGGCTACACTCTAAACCAGCTCCTCTCTATACTCAGCCCAGGGCTGCTGAGCCCTTTCCTCCCCAGGGCTTTTGGGATAAAGTGTAGGAGGGAGGGCATGTGTCCACTTCATGTTCTGGATACTGGTTTGTACAAGTACAAGAATTTTGCTGATGACATACATGTCCTGGGTAGGCTCCAGAGAAAGGATTTTACTGGGCCAGAATGGTATATCTGGGGTATCAGTGGGCCAAGGCACCCTCTGCTCTCTACACATAATCAGTCTCACAGACTTCTCAGCCTCCTTGCTGATGCTAGGAAATGAATTGGCTACACTATGCAAATAACAACTGTCCACACCAGAGGACCTGGAGCAAGAACAAGGAGCAGATAGCTTTTCAGGAAAGTCCGACCAAGACAACATTGTCCTTTGTCTTCCCAAATCCATGCGAGAAACCATCTCTACCTCAGAGTTAGAGGGAAGAAGTCAGAGTCTGAATTACAGACTGACAAGTACATATAGCTATCCCATGGCACAAGCTACTGTAGCACAGGAATACATGTCAGGGAAGTTATCCTACACAAAAGACACACTAGTGTACAAAGCTATCCTACACCAGACATGCTAGTGCATACAGTCATCCCACACCATAGGCATTCTAGTGTGTACAGCCATCTCACACTACAAACATGCTATTCCACAGATGTATTAGTGCTCACATACTATACAATACATCCTACACCACAGATACATGAGTGTATAGCCATCCTATCCCACATACATGTTAATGTGCATAGGCATCCCACACCGTAGACACACAAATGTACACAGCTCTACCACACCACAGGCATGCTAGTGTGTATAGCCACCACACACCATGGGCACACAAGTGCAGAACGCTGTTCTATAACTAGAACATGTGAATGTTTATAGCCATCCTCAGAGAACGTCTTTATGCTTCAGTTCTGGTTCCCAGAATCTTAGTTTGAACCTTGATGTTCTTTGCATTTTGTAGGTGTGTCTGTCAATTTGGTGTGCACTCAATGGGTACTGATGCTCTGAGGCAATGGGGTGTTAGTAATAAGATTGTTTTACACTAGATTAAGCAAACACAACATGATGTTCAGGGTTGTGGCCGTCAACTCCTCTTAAGCCAAGACAGCGTGCACTAATCATGCCCTAGTATGCATGGAATGGACCCTCGTTGGTGTTGATGGACCGATGTCCCCAGGCCATGTGCTCCTATCTCACGGGGAAGCATCCATTACAGTATTTCACAGTGACACAACAGAGCAAACAGCATAGCCCCGTGCTGCCCCGGTGCTGTTGTGACCACATGACTGTGCAAGCGTCTTCTCTCCATTGAAAGCACCTCTGTCCCGTGTCAGGTTCCCTGGTTCCTCTCTGAGCTCAGTATCTTTGCACTGGAGAACGTGGATAAGCTATGAGACCTTCCCTGAGTAGTCTTCCTCTAGATGCTCTCCCTGTGCCAATCACGCCCAGGAACACGGGAGAGTGGTTGGACTATTACACAGGGATGAGTTTTTAGATGCTTTGTTTCAATAAAAATCATTTCTGATATGTCTGTTTAGTCTACAGAGAATAGAATTTATAACTTGCCTTCTCAAGCCAGCCCCAGCCCCGAGCAGTTTTCTCATCCTAGTGGCCTGTTAGAAGCCCTGGACCCTCTTTGTGGCTCTTGGGGACTATAGTGCTTCCTCTCTGGATTGCCTCTCATGCTCTGTTAAAATTATGCTAACTCACCCTGAAACTTCCTTCTAGATCTGAGGCCCCCATATAGCACATGCCTATCCCTGTACCCTTTGGTTCCTGCTGCAGCATACGGATCACTCAGCTTTATTGTAACCTTGCATGGAGGCTTAACTCATGAGGCTGGTTCTTGCAGGAAGCGTTGGGCCCATGGCTTCACACTTGACTTTCCCCTCAGTTTCCACTCACTGGAATATACTTGTGTCCTTTGTGAACTATGAATGAATAAGCAAAGCAACCCCCTCCCTCCACCGCCAAGCTGCAGAGAAGTCCACCCTGTGTTTCACAGCCTTCTAGGCCTATGGACAGACTGGAAGAAATGTCACAAAGAGTGTCACACAGGATGGTATGTTTTCCATACCCAGAAGCCCATCATCATCTGTGTCAAGCCTAGAGGGACCCTAGGCCTTTCTGAGCTACTGTCTGCTCCATGGCCCAGCTGTGGTTTCAGAGTCTACCTCCCACTCAGGACATTGTAGCAATTTTGATGGCCATCAGCAATAACAGCACGGTGATGTGGAGACAATAGGGACAGGACTCACTGGGGATTATGGTACTATTGAGTCAGAGGACTTGATAAAAGCAGTAAAACCAGAGATTTGTGTTGTAGAAGGTTTTCTGAGCACGTTTGGGCCTGGAGGTTCCGACCTGGCTCGCGGCAGCTTTTGTCCCCCAAAGAAATGAATCAGACACTTATATTAACTTCATACTGTTTGGCCCATGTCTCAAGCACATTACTAGCTAGCTCTTTCATCTTAATCCAACCCATTTCCATTAATCTGTCTGCCATGTGGCTCGGCCCATGGCTCACCTGTGTTCCTTACACGATTCTTCTTTGGGGGGGGGTCTTCGGGGGTGGGGGTGGGGGGTCGGATGGAGACTAACTCCACCCTTCTCCTACCTGCCTGTCTTCTGATTCTCCACCGATTTCTATGGTGCTGTGCATAGGCCAAACCAGTTACTTTATTTACATCATACAGGGAGCATTTCCACCACAGATTTGACCAAGGGCAGGGGCACCAGGAAGCAGATGACAGACTCTGCAGGATTCAGAAATGTGTCTTCTACCCCAGCTACTACCTATCCTAGAGGCCACGGGTGTGCCTTGAGCAGAGAATGGAGAACTCTGGACTTTAGAAAGAGCAAAACTTGTTATGTTAGAACAAATGTGCCTCATCTGCTGCCACATAGAAACACGGCTACCCTGGCACAGAGTGAGGCTTGATCCCACTGCTCTGCTCTTTTCTAAGGTTGGGGAGAATGTATGAGCTATTCTGAAAGGATGTCACTCAGAGAGACTTGACATCAATGACTTGGATGTGTGAGGACAGTAACTCAGTTCTTAGTCTGATTTGATTCTATAATAGTCAAACTAACACTTATATGATGCATAAAATAAAATAATCTAGATGTAGGAAAGGTAAGCTTATCCATAGGGTTATTATAAAGGCAGGAGAAGACTTAGAGTGGAGAGGAAGGAGCTGCCGTGGGGAAGGAAGTACAGTGGAGTGCTGTATAGAGACCTCAGGGCTGAGAGAGTGGGGCTTGTGGGTCAGATGAAGGTCCAGTTCCTACTAATCTTTTGTGCTCTGAGTGGGCCAACCTAGAGGATATTCAGGTGGCCACGTTTTGAGTACACAGAACCAGAAGGATCTCCTGAGGCAGAAATGTTCTCATTAAATGTCCACACTCTTTACCCCAGTACCTGATGGAAATAAGATGAAACAGCTGTTTCAGAAAGAGAGTTCAGGGTGGATCCATGCTCCACGTGGGTGAGGGGCAACCAGGGGGTCACCATAGAAACCTACAGGTCTCTCACAATGGTTCAGTCTGCTCTGCTCTGTCAGAATGACTCATGTATGTCCTTCCCCTTCTGTCCCACGCACCTCCACTTTCCAGGCCCTCAGTGCCAGGCTCCCACACATGGAAACACATTCTGGCATTTTCAGTATAGTATTGGTGTAAATTCAGAGTGATATTTAAGGTTGCATCTCAGTGACCACAAACCAATGTTTTTCTTCAATGTGACATTTACTCAGGAGAAGGTAGGTCTGAACTCCCAGCTGGGCAGTCAGGATTTGCTAAAGCAGAGACTCAGCCCCTTTCCAGTGTGACATGGGAAGTTACTGGGGCCAACCTTGAGTTGGGATTAGGAACTGGAGCAGGTGGTTTCAGGGTTCTAATACGTGCATAGCACTTGAAGATAGCCATGTCTGTAAAGGTCTCAATATCTTGTCACATAGGCAACTAACGGGCACATACCGACATGTTTTCATCACCATTGGAAACCTCCAAGTAGACTCTTGACCTTGCTGGCCCTTGCCTGTTTCTTTGGGGTCATAGGAACTGAAGTGTGTGGTATCTCCATATTCTGGCTCAGTATCTTTGCTAGATGTGAAGTTGCTTGATGTGAATTTTGACTGGGAACCCCAGGGTGTGTTGACAGTATCATCAACAGAGCTCCTCTCTGGCAGAAGCCCAAAGGGGCAGCCTTTTTGTGAACATTTTAGTCTTTAGGTACTTTTACACAATACACCAACATCGAAGACAAGCAAAAAATGACAAATTTTTATTTTATAAGCTGATCATAGGTGTTGCTGTTAATCACTGAACACTCCTGTCTATAGTCAGTCCTCATGTCAGCTGTCTAGGGTGGAGAAGCTAGTGGTGGTGGTGTGTCTCATAGATCATTCTAGATCTGGATGATAGACAATGTAAGTATTGGAGAATGAGGACCCATATTGCTGAGCGGCATTAGTTTCAAATGACATCTGGAGCACAGGACTCCTGGGCTATGTAGAGTCTCTCTGCATAGTCTATTCTTCAGGGAGGGGAAGTGACAGCATGAGGACAGTATGCATGAGCCAAGTCACCTCCACCTGACTGTAGGCCACAGCCCCACTTGTTCTCAATCATCTGGTTTATGACAACACTGCACCCTATCTATTTGAACCTTAGCAAAATAGTTATTTCCTAAAGTTGTATTGCGTGAAGAGGAAGGTGTTCTTGAAAAAGGACTGAGGAAAAGGAAACAGACAGGAAGAGCCTGGGGAAGAGGAAAGTGGTGGGAAGGGAGTGAGGGAACAGAACAGAGCACCCTGGCTTGGGATACTTTTTTCACCTGGGTTTGCTGCACAGTCAGAGCAGGTCTCCAAGGACAGGCATACTCCTTAGACCGCAAAACTCACATTGAACAACAGGGACAGGAGGCGTTGTCACCAACACATGGTCAAGTGGGCACAGAGCTGGTTCCAAGCTGATATCTACTTTAAGAAGCCTCAAATGTTGCTAAGAGGTCCCAGGGCAATTCAGATTCTCCTCACTACCCAGGAAAGCATAAAATTATCAAAATTTAGCAAAATGCACAGGCTAAGGCCCAATCAAGGCAGGAATCCATCCCTGCCCCAGATGGCAGCATCCTAAACTTCTGGACACTCTTACATATGCCAAAGTTAATTGTGGCAGCGCATGGAACAGGGCCTGGCAGACCACCTGTGAGTGTGTAAACATGTTCCAGCCCAGTGGCACAGAGACACATGGACACACAATTTCACACCAGGCGAAGCACAATGCCTGAGCACCATATCCACCATGCAGTTCTGCTCCAGACTCAGAACTGTTACCAGGGCGACTTATAAGTCCATAGTCGCCAGCCACAGCTATGGGATGTACATATTTCCAGATGGAAGTATGAGGTCCATACTCAGTGAGCAAAGCCACCCTCTCAACATAGAGCCTGTCAAGAATAGAAGTACCAGAGGCTGACCTGCCAGGACCCGCCAGGAGGTAACAGAAATCTGTGTGTGCCTCCCCTCCATATGCTTCCCCTAAAGACCCCAAGTGAGGGGCTACCCCTTTTCAGGGGCACTGCCCGCAACAAGACCTATCTACAGAAGGAAGAATGTGGGATGCTGCCCCCCCCACATACACCCCAGCTTAAACTCCTTTCTACCTCTTCCCTCCCAAGGAAAAGAAGGGACTGCCTTTCGTATTCCCTATATTACACTCACATAATGGAGTCTGCTTCTCACAAAGGCAGAAACAACTGCTTCTCAGCTCAGGGCAGGGACTTCCTGCCCTACCTTCCATGGGATGAAGAGAAGAGATAGGAGAACTGAGGAGTTATCCATCTTCAATGTGCTTTCTGCTGCTGTAACAGAAAGCCACGTTCTTTGGCCTCTAGAAGCTGAAGAAGTCTATCTTGTACATGGTTCCACAGAAAACAAACCCAAGAACCTTGTACTGGCCCCTCATTGTAAGGGCCTCACTGAGCATCCTATGGCCAACCACAAGAGACCACAGAATACAAGGGGCTTAGTTTTTCTGGAGCCAGCTAGCCTCTTGATCAGTAGTGCCCCCTTGGTAAAGAACCACCCCTACACTCCCCTGGTTGTATTGAAAAGCAGGTTCTATGTTTCCAGCACCTGGGCCCCACGGGAACATTCAGAGCACAGCAGATTCTACCTCTACACTGCTGCCTATTCTTATTTTACACCTTTGGAATAGCTAATTCCTGAGTTTCTAGTCTATCTATATTATTAAAAACAAATCTAACAGGCCAGAATACTGATGTTAACTAGACCAGAAAAACAAAACAAAACAAAACAAAAACAAAAAAAAAAGGCTACATGCTCAAGAAGTCAGAAAAGAAGGCTCCAATTAAACAGACATCATCCTTGGCTCATGTGCAGCCCACAAGTAGGAACATAGATCCTTCTGTTCCAGATAGAAGTTTCTAGAACTGTGTTTGACATACAGTCAGGGTTTAATGTTTTAGTGAGCATTAGATGTTTTTACATATTAGCCATACACTTCTGAGAACAGGGAAATGAGTCACACTAAGCCACCCACAACTGGAGTCCCTCATCCTCTCTGACTCTGAGCACTATGGAGGTCAGTCACCCTGACACTCCTTTTATAGAACCAACCTACCAAGTCACACAGTATAACCTGTGTAGTGCTGAGTTCCCTATCCATCCATGAGGCCGAGTGTCGTCATATGCAGGCATTTGAACACAGCTCCTTTTCTGCAGAGCCACAGCTGTAAATCCTGGAAGTATCTGTTGATCCACCCAGCAGTGTTCACTGAACTGGATTTGTCCCCGCAAGTGATGATGCTATTCAAAATGTGTGTCAGAGCTGCTTCCATGTTGGGATCTTGGGTTATAAAGGAACCACAGAAAAAGGAACTACATGAGAGATGGAGACAAAAAGTTATATCCATCTCCATAGAATATAACATAGGATGTGGCATCTCTGAGACTTGTTCTTACTTCTAGGTCACCGGACAGAGGATTCTTGCCTACAGGGAGGCTGGAGTAGGGGCAGAATCCTGAGGGGGGATGTTAGAGTGAACAGCCAGGGGGAGAAATGACAGAAGACAGAGATAAAGGGATCTTTATGGTAGATTGGGACCTAGAGCTGGCAGCCAGCCAGCGGGGAAGATACGGAGGAGAGGAGAAGCCTCATTAGGGGGCTGTTGTTCTTGCTCTATACTTGGCACTATATACAAAGGTGGTAAAGATTTGGTACCGATAAGGCTGGTGAGGTGAGTGGGTCAGTTGGTAAAATAGTTGCTAAACAGACACAAGAACCTGAATGCAATCTCCAGCACTTGTGTAAGAGCTGAATATGACAACATACACCTGTTATTCCAGAGCTGAGGAGGTGGAAACAGGACCCCTGAAGCTTGCTGTCAGACATACTGGCCACACTGACAACCTCCAGGTTCAGGGAGATTCTGTCTCAAAGATGTAAGATCAGCAGCTATTAAAAAAGACAACTGATTTCAATTTCTGGTTAACACACACAGACACACACACACACACACACACACACACACACACACACAGAGAGAGATACACACGCACATACATACACAGATATACACAAATACACACATACAGACACACACACACACACACACACACACAAACACAAAGAATTGGTACTTACCCTCCTCCAGGAAAGTCTAAATTTCTTCATAAGAATTCCAAGTGTCCACTAAAAGAATTCTCCCATATTTTCAAGACACCTGCTTTTCTGTAACTGCTGGTTCACGAATGGAAATAGATTCCAAACAAAAACACATTCTAGTCAAATAGAGTTGTTTTCTGTGATTTAAATTTCTGCTGGAAACTGTGGGAAAGTGCCTGAGAGCAGTGAGTGGGGTATAGGGAGTGGGATAAATTGGGGTGAGTCCTTGGAGTTTTCTGCCTGGTTAGTCCTGATTGCATCTCCACGGGGGAACCATACATTGTCTCCCTCAGACATAAAGGTCTCTTTTCCATGGTGCCTTGCTCTGGGGTCCTCATGTCTCCCAAAGCAGCTGCAAAGTTCTCCTGTTTTTACTCAATGGCATAGCTGTCTGGAATTATCACTGTATTTATTTGAACAGCCACTGCTCAGGCAGGTCTAAAAGAAAATGACATCCATGCTTTGGCATCTCCTTGCTTCTTCTATGAGTACTATGTGCACCTCCAATTTGCCCCAGGGTTGTGGTGGCAAGAGGTGAGGGCTATGATCCACACCTCCAGAGCATGTTTCTGTGAGCCCTGATGTGCCTCCCTCTTGCCCAACCTATCACTGTCTATCCTTGGGGCTTGTGGTAACTTGAATGACAATAGCCTCATAGACCTATATGTGTGAATACTTGACTCCAAGTAGGTGGACTGTTTGGGAAAGATTGGGAGGTGGGTGTGGCCTCGTTGGAGAAAGTATACCACTGAGGGCAGGTTTTGAGGCTTCAAAAGACTCACATTATTCTCAGTGTGCTCTGTGCCTCCTGCTTGAAGTTGGAAATGTAAGCTCTCATATTCTTGCCACCAGGAATGCCACTCACATATGCCTTAATTCCACCACCATCATAAATCTGGAAGCATAAGCCCAATTAAATGCTTTATTTTGTAAGTTGCTTTGGTCATGGTGTTTTATCACAGCAATTAAAAGTAACTAGTGGTCCAGAGCAAACTCAGAGGTGGGAAACCTCAGCTCCTGGGCTGCCTCATGGAGAATCCCTCTCCAGTGGCAAGGCTCATGCCCAGGGTCCTGATCCGTTTTTAGCCTAGGCTAGCTGACTTGCCCTAGGCTAAAAATGGAAGGGTCCTTCCCAGCTATTTCTAGCAGAAAGGACCTCCTTCAGCCTGGCCCTGCCTCCAGGGCAAACTGCTTCATCAGACTGACAGACAGATGCCTTTGAAACTCAGACCCTTCTCCAGAGCAAAGTCAGAGACTGTGCAGACCCTTTGTTCAGAACAGACAGGAGACATACAAGCCCTCTAACCACAACTGACTAAGAGCTGACTAAGTGTGAACAACTGAAGCAATGGGCAGACGCCAGTGCAAAAATCCATATACCAATATAAAGAACAACAAGGCAACACCAGAAGAAACTGTCACCTCTACAAGACCAAGACCTGAGTAGAGCAATGAAGAGGAAACAGAAGGAAACAACCTCAAAAACACCTCTATAAAGATTATAGAAGCCTTAAAAGAAAATATAAAAAATTTCCTTAAAGAGATAGAAGAAAATACAAACAAAGAAATTGCAAACAAAAAATTGGAAGAGATGAATAAAACCTTGAAGGAAAACAAAGAAAAACAAAAAAGGGAAAACCTACAAATGAAATAAACATTCCAGGAACTGAAAATTAAATTGAAGTAATAAAAAAAGGCACAAAGTGAAGCAAAGATGGAAATTGAAAATCTGAAGAAAAGAGCTAGAACTACAGATACAAGCATAACCAACAGAATCCAAGAGATGGAAGAGAGAATCTCTGGAATGGATGACACCATAGCAGAAATAGAAACATCAGTCAAAGAAAACTCTAAAACCAAAAAATGACATAATACAAAATGTTCAGAAAATTTGGGACAGTGTGAAAAGACCTAATTTGAGAATAATAGGAATAGAAGAAGAAGAAGAAGAAGAAGAAGAAGAAGAAGAAGAAGAAGAAGAAGAAGAATTCCAGTTCAAAAGCACATATAATGCATTCAATAAAATCATAGAAGAAAACTTTCCCAACCTAAAGAAGGAAATGCCTATAAAGTTACAAGAGGCTTACCAAACACCAAATAAATTAGACCCCCCAAAAAGTCTGCCCACCACATAATAATCAAGATACAAAAATACAGAACAAAGAGAAAAAATTAAGAGCAGCAAAAGAAAAGGGCCAAATTACCTATAAAGGGAGACCCACCACAATAACTTCTGATTATTCAATGGAAACAATAAAAGCAAGAAGGTCCTAGTCAGAGGTTACACAGACACTAAAAGAGCATGGCTGCCAACCCAGACTACTATACCCAGCAAAACTATCAATAGCCATAGGTCAAGTAAACAAGATATTTCACAACAAAATCTAACTTAAACAATACCTATCCACAAATCCAGCCCTTCAGAAAGCAGTAGAGGGAAAACTCCAACCCAAGGATCCCAGATACACCCATGAAACCACAAACAATCAATAATCCCGTAGAAGAAAAGCCCAAAGAATGGAAATACATACAAGCAACCACCAAAAATAACAGGAAATAACAATCAATGGTCACTAATATCCCTTAATATCAATGGACTCAATTCACCTATAAAAAGAAATGCCCTAACACAATGGATACAAAAACAGGAACCATCCTTTAGTTGCATACAAGAAACACAAAGACAACCTTAAAGACAGACACAGTCTCAGAGTAAAGGGTTGGGAAGAATTTTTCAAACCAAATGGCCCAAGAAACAAGCTGGTGTTGCCATCCTAATATCTAACAATGTAGACTTCAAACTAAAGTCAATTAAAAGAGACCAGGATGGACATTACTTATTCATCTCAGGAAAAAATTGATCAAGATGAGATCACAATTCTGAATATTTATGCTCCTAATATAAGGGCATCTATCTATGTAAAAGAAACACTACTAATATGCAAACCCCACATCAATTCTCACACTCTAATCATGGGAGACTTCAATACCCCACTTTCACCCTTGGGTGGATCAAGCAGACAGAGACTCAACAGAGAAATAAGGAGTCTAACAGAGGTTATGATGCAAATGGATTTAATAGATATTTACAGAAACTTCCATGCAAACAAAAAGGAATATACATATTTCTCAGGACCACATGGAACTCTCTCTAAAATTGACCACATAAACGGTCATAAAGCAAATATCAATACATACAAAAAATGGAAATGATCCCTTGTGTCATATCAGACCACCATGGTTTAAAGTTAGAGTTCAACAACATCAAAAAATCACAGAAAGCCTACCAACTCATGGAAACTAAACATCACTCAACTGAACCACCTCTGGATCAAGGAAGAAATTAAGAAAGAAATCAAAGACTTCCTAGAATTTAATGAAATGATTCCACAACATATCCAAACTTATGGGACACAATGAAGGCAGTCTTAAGAAGAAAATTTATAGCGCTAGATGCCTATATGAAAAACCTAGAGAAATCCCACACTAGAGAACTAACAGCACAGCTGAAAGCCTTAGAACAATTAGAAGCAAACTACCTAGAAGGGGCAGATGGCAGGAAATAATCAAACTTAGAGCTGAAATCAATACAATTGAAACAAAAATAACGATACAAAGAATCAATGAATCAAAGAGTTGGTTTTTTGAGAAAGTTAACAAGATACATAAGCCCTTGGCCAAACTAATCAAAAAACAGAGAGAGTGTGTTCAAATCAACAAAATCAGAAATGAAAAGGGGGACATAACAGCAGACCCCCAGGAAATCCAGAGAATTATCAGGTCATATTTTGAAAATTTATACTCCACAAAAATGGAAAACCTAGAAGAAATGGACAGCTTTTTGGATAGGTACCACTTACCAAAATTAAATCAAGACCATATTAAATACCTAAACAGACCTATAACTCCAAAGGAATTTGAAGCTGTCATTCAAAACCTCCCAAGTAAAAAAGTTCAAGTCCGGATGGTTTCAGTGCAGAATTCTACTAGACATTCAAAGAACTAACACCAATACTCCTCAAACTGTTTCATAGAGTAGAAACTGAAGGAATAAAGCCAAACTCTTTTTATGAGGCCACAATAACCCTAATACCTAAGCCACTCAAAGATTCAACAAAGAAAGAGAATTACAGACCAAATTCCCTCATGAATATTGATGCAAAAATTCTCAAGAAAATCTTGGCAAACCGTATACAACAATGTATAAAAAATATCATCCACCATGATCAAGTAGACTTCTTCCCAGAAATGCAGGGATGGTTGAATATATGGAAAACTGTAAATGTCATCCATCATATAAACAAACTGAAGGAGAAAACCACTTGATTATATCCTTAGACACTGAAAAATCCTTTGACAAACTCCAACACTCCTTTATGATAAAAGTCCTGGAGAGATCAGGAATGCAGGTAAAATAACTAAATATAATAAAGGTAATTTCCAAGAAGCCGACAGTCAACATCAAAGTTAATGAAGAAATACTCAGAGCAATCCCACTAAAATCAGGAACAAGACACGGCTGTCCCCTCTCTCCTTATCTATTCAATATAGTTCTAGAAGCTTTAGCTAAAGCAATAAGAGAACAAAATGAGATTAAGGGATACAAATTGGAAAAGAAGAAGTGAAACTATCTCTATTTGCAGATAATATGATCATATACATAAATGACCCACAAAATTCTACCATGGAACTTCTACAGCTAATAAATACCTTCAGCAAGGTAGCAGGATACAAGAAGATTAACTCAAAGAAATCAGTAGTCATTCTTATACACTAAAGATAAAAAGGCTGAAAAAGAAATAAGGGAGACATCCCTCTTTATAATAGCTGTAAATGGCATTAAATACCTTGAAGAAACTATAATCAAGGAAGTAACAGATTTATTTGATAAAAATTTTAAATCACTGAAGAAAGAAATTGAAGAAGATATCAGAAAATGGAAAGATCCCCCATGTTCCTGCAAAGGTAGAATCAACATAATAAAAATGGCAATTCTACCAAAAGCAATCTACAGACTCAATGCAAGTCCCATCAAAATCCCAACACAAGTTTTTACAGTCCTGGAAAGAACAATACTCAATTTCATTTGGAATAACAGGAAAGTCAGGATTGCCAAAACAATTTTTCACAACAAGAGAACCTCAGGAGGCATCACCATCCCTGACTTCAAGTTATACTATAGAGCTACAGTAATAAAAACAGCCTGGTACTGGCATAAAAACAAACTTGTGGATCAATGGAATTGAACTGAGGATCCGGGCATTAACCCAAAAACCTATAAACACCTGATCCTTCACAAAGAGGCCCAAAATATTCAATGGAAAAAAGATAGTATCTTTAACAAATGGTGTTGGCATACCTGGATTGCAGTGTGTAGAAAATGCAAATAGATCCAAGCCTGTCACCCTACACAAAACTCAAATCCAAGTGGATCAAAGACCTCAACATAAACCCAGCTACACTGAACTTGATAGAATAGCAAGTGGGAAATACCCTCCAACACATTGGCACAGGTGACCACTTCCTAAATATAACACCAGTAGCACAGACACTAAGAAAAACAATCAATAAGTGGGACGTCCTGAAACTGAGAAGCTTCTCTAAAGCCAAAGACACAGTCAATTAAGACAAAATGACAGCCTACAGAATGGGAAAAGATTTTTACCAGTCCTACAAGTGGCAGAGGACTGATCTCTTAAATATACAGGGAACTCAAGAAACTAGAGCCCAAAGACTTAAATAACCCAATTAAAAATGGGGTTCAGAACTAAAAAAGGAGTTCTCAGCAGAATTACAAATGGCTGAAAGACACTTGAAAAGGAAGAAAAATCAGAGAAATGCAAAAATCAAAACAACTTTGAGATTCCTCCTAACATGTGTCAAAATGGCTAAGATTAAAGACACAGATGACAGCCTGTTCTGGAGAGCTTGTGGAGCAAGGGGAACACTCCTCTATTGTTGGTTGGAGTGTCAGCTTGTTCAGCCACTCTGGAATGCAGTATGGCGGTTTCTCAGAAAACTGGGAATCAATCTTCCCAAGGACCCAGCAATACCACTATTGGGCATATACTCTAAAGATGTATATTTGCACCCCAAAAGCATTAGCTCAACTATGTTCATAGCAGCATTACTCATAATAGCAAGAACCTGGAAACAACCTACATGCCCCTCAACTGAAGAATGGATTAACAAACTGTGATACTTCTATACAATGGAGTACTACTCATCAATAAGAAAAAATGATATCCTAAAATTTGCATGCAAATGAATGGATTTGAAGAATATCCTCCTGAGTGAGGTATCACAAACCCAGAAAGACAAGCAGGGCATGTATTCATTCATTAGTGGACTATAAACAAAAAGCAAAGCACACCCAAGCTGCAAACCACAACCACTGATCAGTTTGGGATCAGGAGCACCTTGGACTGGCACCTTGGTGCCCATTCCTTCCAGAGGAATACCTAAATCATTCTTTATATTAGGATGAGGAAATTCAACTTGCCTGGATTGGATGCTGAGCTAAGCCACGTTGGGACCTTTGGACCTCCTGCTCTTGCTGGGGAGGAGATGGGGAGAAGAGAGAGTAACTGTGAGGGGCAGAAGGGGAAAGGGAGTTTGAATAAGGGGATACATGGCTAAAAAAATGAGACTTTAATCTGGAATACTTGGATTTCTAAGCTGAAGCAGACATTATTACCTGCACACAATGCTATCTGTCTTCTTCCTTGCCCATGTTATAAGCACTCAGGACAGGCATGCAGATCAGTTATATTTTCTGCTCCCATCAATGCTGTCTAGAAGTGTAGAGGTTTGAGTGGCTGCCCCAGCAAAGCTGAGGGAGTGAGAAGGAGGTCGGGTCAAAGGCTGATATTGAGATTGGAAGCTCTGTGACCCCTGTGCCCTGTGGTCATGATGCAGACCCAAGGAGGAAGAGGAAAACAGCTCACTGCAGTGGTGTGCCCATTATAGGGTCGTGGGCACTCCTCCACACATATATTTTACCTCCCATGTTAGTCCTTCATCTCTTGTAAAATCAGGCACTTGGAGAGATCTTGTCCTAAGAAGAGCTCAGAGGTGCTTCCTATCACCTCTGTACCAGAAAAGTGGTCCTTGCCAGACATGTATCATGTTCAGGCTCTTCAGTGTGGGAAATTCTCCACCCACCCACCCTATTTCTGGCCTATTTATGTAGGATTTCTAAGAACATCCTGTTGAAGTTGGTATCAAAAGATCATTTGAGGTATAGCCTAAAACACAGGCATCATGTGTTAAATGTGTCAGAGACCATGGAGAGACAAAGAAGTGCTCAAAGGAATGAGTCTCCAGTGATGGAAATGAGGGTGATGAAAAGCTCCCTCAGGACAGAGCGCCTGAATACATATGGCCCAGGAAGAGGGGTAAAGAAGATGGCAAGAAAGCAGGTATAGAGCCAGGAAAGCTTTTTTGTTACTTTTTCACCTGAATTTTATCTTACTCTTGTTTAAAGTGTTGATTTAGTTCAAATGTTACTTGTCCTAGCTGACTTCTACTGTTAGTAAGCATGAAATTAGAGTTAACTATTGATTAAGGAAATTGGTTGCTTATTATAACAACAATAATGTTTACAGAAAATGTAACTTCATTGAACCTACTGCTGGGAAAAATAAGATGTGAACTGAGCCAGGCTGGTGTGCTCAGGGGGTGAGGAAAGCTGTGCCTTGATTTTCTACCAGGACTTTCACTCTGGCAACAAGAAGAGAACTGAACATATAGCCTTCAGACAGGCAACATGAAGCAGGGTCTACCCACATTCACTTTCTCCAATACAAGAGTGATTGAAGTGGCCTAACTCAGCCTAGCTTCCAGGAATCCTCTGCTCGGTTGGAAAATACCCATATCTGGAGCTCTGGGCAGGTCTCTGAACTGGGAGCTTGAATCTCTTTCACCCTATGTCTATCGGTGGTGCATTCTGTTTGAGGCTTCTTGTGTTCGTTACCTCTCTTTTTATCTTTAATTTCTTCATATTGGATATAAAAGGCAACTGCTTCATTGTGTGTTAGAAGACCAGGATTCATCAGAAAGCAGAGGTCTGACTGGTTGAGGAATCACAGCTCAGGAGGCCTACTGGATGGAAGCCAATGGCCTCTTTGCTAACAAGACCCTTAACTCACTCCGGTTGCAGCCAGCAGGATGATAGTGCCATGGCCCTTGCTATATGCTGTCCTTCTGAGGAGATGCCCCAGAACCACAGCTAACAACACAAGGTCATTTCTGGCTCTATTCCTTACTTTGCAATGGCCCAGAAATCACCTCTTATAGTAGTTGCTCTAGGACCCTCTTCATCTCAGCCCCTCAGTATTGAGGATACAGTAAATTAATGGCTAAAGCTAGTAGCCTGACGATGATTTCAGACTTGCACTTCTCAGTGGCTGGACACACATAAAGAAAGGTCTCTGCAAACCACACACACCACAGTTCCAACACACCTAAAGGACAGCATCTTGACAAGAAGCCTTTTGGTCCAAAGACAAGCTGTCCTAGAAACAGAGGTCAGAATGAATGGGTGTACCCAGGTCACTCCCTGAGTCCCACATCGTATAGTTCATTTCCTTTCTGTCCTCATTATGTCAAAGCAAAAAAATGAAGAACTACCTAAGCCTACACCAGGGGCCCAGCTATACACAGCCACTGGCCTCTATCAGTCATGGTAGAACTAGGGATTCTGCCTCTGTCTTAGGCTCTCCCTCTGAAGAGTACTTGTCTTGTGACAAGCAGGAATTGAAAGATAGAGGAGATAGGTGAACCCAGCCCCATGCTCTGCAGAGGATGTGACCTATGGTGTCAGCAACTGGATGAACCTGAAGCAAAGTGACTCCTTTAGGAGTCTCACATTTCCGTGATGTGTTTCTCTGGAAGCAAGGACCATGAAGCTTGGCTGGCAGCAGCCAGCGTGTGGAAAAGCTTCAGTCCCCCACCCCAGTTTGCCTCCTTGATAAACACCTCAGAGCTCTCTAACCTACAAGAGAAAGACCATTCCCTGAGCTTTCTCCGGGGACTCCAACTTATGTCAGACTCCTTCAGAGGAGTCTCCACACCTCAGACTATGTTGGCAGAGGTTGTCCAACATAAGCAGCTGATGCCCCAAGTAACATCAAGTTTTGAGGGCTATCCAAGGCATCTCCTTCCAACTTCACAACCACAGCTTTCTGTGCAACCCCTGACCCTGCACTCAGGCTGTGATTTAGATCATGTTGCCTGTGTAAGGGTCTTAGTCTTGCATCATACACTGGACTGGTTCTCCTTTGAGCCCTCCCAGCCAGGAGCTCACACATTTCCAGGCCACACCAGCAATTCAAAGCTTCCCAGGCAATAATGGTTTGATACAAAGCCAGTGACACCCTGCCCTTGCTTCTCTTTCCTTTTCTTTGTTCCAATGCATCTCTACAAGGACCCTGTTCAAGTTTGTATTATAGAAATAACTATAATTTCCAGAAGAATAAACTTCTTCCTCATTAAACTGATTACTGTGAGTCCTGCTGCTGGACTCTCTGTGCCCTAGAGTGGGTTTATGGTGTAGTTTGTAGGGAGTATGTGTGATTTTGTGGCATTTGTGTATCAGTTTGTTGTGGGTTCTGACTCACTCTCATACTAATTGATCTGATTGATTTTTACCTCCTCTTTTTAAAATCTGTGTGGCACCAGGGCCATAGCTCAGTGGTAGACCACCTGCCCAGTGTGATGCATGTCACCCCTGCTTCAATCCCAGCACTGCAAAAATAAATAAGCAAATAAATGACTTGCTAAATCATATTGATAGCTTTCTTTTTATTATGTTTCTGAAATAAGGTGAGATGTAAGTGGGAAGTCAGACCAGTACGTGTTTCACACTGGGAATGAGTCCATTGATTTGCTCACCAGTTGACTTCAACACAGATAAATCCAGTTATTGAAGTCACCGCCACAGAGACATCTTTCTGTCCAAAACACAATAAGATGTACACACCCCAACAACTAGGTACTTTTCTCTGAGCCCAGGGACACAGGAAGCAAAGCAACAGGGAGGCCAAGATAGGTAGATGAATGGTCAGAAGGTTGGGCATAGCCCCACAGTTGGATTCAGCCAGGAAAGGGGTGTCTTCCCCTTTACACTGGAAGGTACTTAGGGTCCTTTTGCAAAAAGCTGTCCCTGAGAGAGGAGAGGAGAGGGGAAGGTGGGGAAGGGGAGAGAAGTGGATGAGGGTGTGTCTTTAGGAATGCTCATGAAATGCTTCATGCCACTGAAGGAAAATGGGGGAAAAAAATTGGCTTCTTGCATTCCTAACTCTTATGCTTTATAGACATGCAAGGCTTGATAATAATAGAGAGCCTCAGTCAAACTTGAAAGAGGACAGAGAGCAGCTGACTGAAAACCTGAAAACCTGGCTCTCTCTGTGTGGCTGCATGCGTACTTAATGAGCAGCTTCTTATTGTGGCATACCTTCTGTGACTGATACATGAAACCCACAAGGACCCTGGTATGTCCTGTCTATATGAGCTTGGCTTACAGCTAGGAAAGGCTCTGATATGTCTCTGATATTAAATTCACTAGATGAGTCAAAGATACCAAATTTTCATGTGTAAATCACACGCCACATGTGCCAGTACTGAAGACTTGCTTTGTTTTCCAAGTCACCACAGAACTCATCAGAGAATTAGACCCCAAACCACAGCTGCGTACTCTGTATTAGATCCCAGCAGGCAGATAACGCCCCAGAAATATCCAAAGTGGGGATGTTCTCTGTGTCATTCATCATCATGGCAGTCCCACCCATTTGACTACTTCTCACCCATTTGACTAGTAACAGAGCCCACAGCTATGGAAGGCTACAATAAAGAACCTATCCACAGAATCACATCCGACTCACTGTGTTTTTCCTAGGGGTGCTATGAGTCATGTGATGCTTGCTTCTCTTTCCTGATTTGGCCTCTGGAGACTCAGGATCATGTGAGCTGCTCTGTCTCAGCAGCCATTGAGTACCCCATGCTTATCAGCCATCAGTCTTCCACTGGGGCTTTTCTCTTTCTTATTCTTATCAATGTTTTTCATGAACCTGATTTGGATTTTTTTTTAATTGATATGCTTTTCCAGTCTGTCAGATGGACTGTTTGGAAGCTGTTCTTTGTATGCTAAAATAAGGTATAAATTAACCTTGGGAACAGATACATTGATAAATGAGTAAATATAAGAATGTTGGCATTCACCAATCATGCCTGGAGTAACTTACTGGATGTTTAATTGTATATTAATTAACATAATTAAGGTATGCTTTGTGCCATTCATCAGACAGTACATTGGGCCTCTTCTTCCCTCACCACACTCCTGGTAGCATCTTAATGCAGCCTTCCTAACACCTCATGAGGGCACTTGTCAGTAGTGTGAACCATACATCTTGTCCTCTGAGATAGAAGGGAAGCTGAGCTTCCCAAGGCCCAGAAGGATGGGGTAAAGGGCGTGGCAAAACAAAGTCAAACCGTGTTGGAATTCATGAGGGCACTCACAGCATCACAAACCATGTAATTCACATCAATGCTGAGTACAGAAACTAGATACATGGTGAGAACCAAGTGTGGTCTCTGTGGTGCACTATGGGAAGTTTCACGTGACTCTGTACATCTGAGTCATCTGGTGGACTTGGGAGATGCAAGCAGTGTTGGGGAGATTAGCCAAGGAGAGAGAAGATGCCAGGTGAAATAATGAATGGACACTTAGGGCACAGAATCAGCAGGTCCTGAGCATGATGGGGAAGGTAGGAAGACATGGGAAAATGGCAGTCTGGGGTGTCTGTGCCAGCTGAGCAGTCCTAGCAAATACATCCCCTTGGAGGTGTTACACACATCCTCAAGAGACTAGGGATAAAGCACAGACTAAAGATGAGACCCACCAGGAACTTTCCTGTCTGATCATCATAGGTCTTGCTGGCAAACTTCCCGGACTTATATGAGGTTCTCTTTGTTTCTGATTCTTCTCTGATACAATTTGATAAACTCTGGAGTTTCTGTATTTGCTTAGTCATCCTGCTACACTGAAAAATCAACATCAGCAGCTTCTTTAAACCAGACCCAACATTGTGGAGGAAGGGGCTGCAGAGAGGGGCGTTTGGGGACAAGAACAGTGAGTGTTTCTACTGCTGAGGAACTGCTGGCAGCTCATTAGCTCTGCCCCCCTCAGATTAGCAGTAATTAAACTGTGAAATCAGACCAGTGCCTTACGCCCCAACACCATGCCAGGCTGTTGTGAAGAATGGGGGGGGGGATAAATCATCAGCCGAATGTCTATCTCCCCCTTGGCAGGGCAGGGCCAGCAAGAGGCAGAATAATGAGGACATTCAGCCCTGCTCTTGGGTGGACACTGGGCAGACAGGCTTTGGAAGCGTTGTCATGGAGATAGCGGGGTGCGGGTAAACTCTTCCTCCCACTCGCTGTGGTTAATGAAGACGATAATGAAAAATTATGCCAACATTACAGCCATTTTTTTATGCTGCTTGGCACATGTAACCTGACGCCCGGCGACACACACGACGGTGACAGTAATTGTGTGTTGATCGATGGGGTAGAAACACGAAGACGCAGCTGAGTCAGACACATGGCCGAGTTAGCCGAGTGATTCCTTGAAGAGAGACTCGGCTCTGCTCAAACCCTGGAAGGTGGCAGAGCGCAGCTCAAGTGTCCAGGCTGACACCTCTTGTACTCACGGAATAGATGCCGCTACTATTGAAGCAGAAAACACTTTCCCTCCCCTGCTTGGTGAACAGGACCAAGACAAATCAGAGTGTTTCTTTCTTGCAGAATTATGCATTAAGGTTATGTTTTAACTGCTTTTATATCTCCACAGGCCATCTGGGGTGAGGGTAAAGGGCTTGAGAGAGTTTCCCACATCTGTCAGCAGCTCCTACCTCTCTGGGAGCTCTGTTTGTCTCTCCTGTGTCCTCATAAAGGCGGGACTTCAACAACAAGCGACACCTTTGAGCAGGAGATAGGGTCATGGGTGTCCAGGCCACACTCTGTCACCACAGAGATCTCGGTTAAACGGTGCCACCAGGAGTTCTTGCAGTGTGCTGCACTACTGCAGGTACACACAGGTTACACAGGTCAATGCAGACAGACAAACAGTCAAAGGTATGACTGATGGCTTATTTACTGTTTCAGGGACTTGATGGCCATTTTCTCTGACCCTGTCTCCTGAGGTTTTCAAGTTATCATAGAGATCTATAAACACAGAGCAGTCTGTAAGATGGCAGCCTCATTAGCTAAGTCCTCTGATCATACATAGTGCCATGATTCAGAGAGAGCTAGCTTTTCTAGGTTTCTTACTTTGGGAGGAGAACATTAGTGTGCCAATTACAGGGTTTGTAGTTTATGTAGAAATTCTCTCCTGCTCAGCCTCTATAGTAAACAAGAAGTTCAAATGGTACAGACCATCCCTGTATTTCTAAATCCTTGCTGCCCCTCAGCTAATCTCTAGAGTCCCCCATCCCTCCTTTTGACCCAAATAAACAACCAACAGCTAGGAGCAAAGCAAGAATTTACTCTTCAGGCTAGAATCTACTATATTTTTTCCCTGAGCCAGACTGTGGAGATACACACACACATATGCATGCACGCGCACGTGCGTGCACACACACACATACACACACACACACACACACACACATGCACGCATGGACACAAACACATACATCTAACAAAAGCGGAAAGACAATTGACCCCACAACACCCTGTCCGCCTCCCTCAGAACATCAGGACTGCAAAGGGCTGTCTTGCTCCTTCCACATTCATCTGCTATCCACCCCACTTATCTCACAGAGACAGTTTCTTTCTGAGCAAGTAATACATTCATTCGCCTGTCACGTCAGATGTTGCTATGAGGAATTTTCACCCATGTATACCTGCAAGTATCCTGGAGCTATATGAGATAAAAAGGCCTAACTAAGGTGAAGGCAGAGATGGTACTACTATCTGTGAGAAAGAAACTATGCATGGACCTCTAATGCACAAAATGAAATTATGGAGAAAAAAAAAAAACCCTTTGCTGTTGTTCAGAGCTCCTAGTCCTGTGCTCTTGCTCATGGAGGAGTCTGTGAATAACCAGGGGCAGTGGGTGAGGAGTCCTGTGTCAGCTAGTGTTGCCACTTTACCTAGACCTTACTGCAACAGGGCATTTACTGTGATACTATGTGACACTATACTGTGATAATATGTCCTCCATCCCACAGTGATAGAGAAGCTCAGAAAACCAAGCACCAAAGCTTACACAGAGGTGCAAGGATTTGAATCCCAGTGTGCCAAGGGCTGACTTACATCGAGGAGAATGAGGCAGAACAACACAGGCACCTGAACTGACTGTCACAAGGATGTTTCATGGTACAGGGAGAACTATGGTGTCCGGCACAAGGACACGTGCCTCCTCCTCTAAGTGGGTGATCAAAAGAGACCGCACTGTCATAAACTCATGAAGGAAATTCAAGCATAAGCCCAGGATTAGGGTTCCTTTGGCCAGGATCCATGAGAGCAAAAGTAGAGGCAGAAGCAAAAAAAGGAAAGATGAAAGAACCAGTCCAGTCTACTGTTCCCACCGAAGGTCCTAGCAGGGCCAGCAAGAAGCAAGGTCACCTACGAGGCTGTGTTAAGTCCTTTAACCTTTGTGATGTTAGTGTTCTGACCTCCCAGCCAACTGTGTAGGAACTGGAATGTGCAGCTTTACCTCTAGAGCCTTTGTTTCTTCCTTTAGAAAGGAGGATAATAAGAGCCTCTGGTACCTGTCAGGCTCACCCAGTCCAGACTAAGTCCCTGGGGCAGTTACCATCTGGCCCCTCACCTCCATCAGCCCCAAGAAGACTTTCCTCTGCCCTACCAGTGAGCAACACAGTAGGCTGATCCAAAGATAGCCATGGATGACAATGGAACCGCTACCTAGAGACAGCTGTGGCTTCTTGGTATCAACCACAGATGTCACAGAGCTGTGTTCTTCTGGCTGGTATTTCATGGCCTATCCAAGGATCCTAGGATACTTTTCAGCCCTCTCCACCCCATCTTGTTTAATGGGTCACCACCACCACATGTGTTTGTACCTCAGACATTCTTAGGGTAGGCAGCTGGGGAAGCTGGGGGAAAAATAGGGAGACCACAGAGGAGCAGAAGTCTGCATTGTCTACATGGGAGAAAAGAACCCAGCCCCAGCCCCAGTCTGAAAAGGCAGGGCTCCAGGTAGGTCTGTTTGAGTACAGAGGACTATAAGGCTGAGGCACCTAGGCAAAACTTCTCAGGCCAGACCTTCAGCCATTGGTGCTCAGGATCTATAAAGATACAAGGAGCTGGTGACCTGGATTAGGTGCTATGGGGATTTGTGGGAGAGCTGCAGCTCTGAGAAATGTACCCACACGCATGTATGCTGGGATTCTTCTTTCCATGAATGCTGATAAACCATGCAAGTAAAGGACAGCAGGAAAGACCCACAATCCCTCCCACAGATGACTGAAGGCAATCCTCATTTGCAGGGAAAAGAACATGACACAATACCCTGGAGCAGCCTTGTTTCCCTTCCAAAGACACCCTTATGCTTGACTCTAGACTTCTGTGTTCTGAAGAGGAAAAAGCAGAACAGATAAAGCTTTATGTGACTGGCTTTTTTTTTTTTTTTTTTTTTTTTACTAAGCATGACATCTGCCCATGAACCTGTAATAGGATATATTTAGCTGCTCTTATTATTTCTGTGATCAAATACCTGATAAAAAGTAGCTTAAAGGTTATAGTCCATCATGGTTGGGAGGACAGCATGACAGCAGGATCATGAGGCAGTTGATAACAACACTTCCCAAGTCAGGAAGCAGACAGCAGTGGAGCCAGGCTTCAAACATCAAGATCTTCCCCTCAATAACCCATCTCCTCCAGCAAAGCTCACCTCCTAAAGGTTTAACATTTTAAAACAGTGCCACCAGACAGGGACTAAGTAATCAAATACATGACCCTAGTTTTGTCTTTCACATTTCCACATTCAAACCATGGACACAGGACCACCTCACTTTTGAAGGCTGAGTGATAGTCCCATGTGGCTCCTCTGCCACTAAGTTCTTGGGTTACTTTGCTGCTCAGCTCTTGCACATGGCACTGTCCTGATATGGGCATGAGGTTATCTCTGAGTCTCTGCCATCAATATTCTGAGTGGTACCCAAATGTAGAATTATGGAAATGTATGGTGATTCCACATTTAATTTTTCAAGAGACCACCAAGCTGTTTTTGAAGATGACTCATATTTGGCACGCCCTCACCCATGCTTTGTATGTCAGATGGTTTCATAGCAGTTTGTCCCATCAGATGGCTGCATGTCCTTTCATGGAGACATTTATATGTCTCTATCTTATCAGGCCATGATGAAAGCCTCACTGAGTCATTAAGAAAGTGAGTGGGAAGGAACCAAAACCAGAACAGAGGAGACAACACTGGATGCTTTGGCCTCTCTGACAAAGAGCAAGGGTACCAATGCATTTCAGGGATGTGTCCATCTGGAGGGACTTCATACATCTGGGCTGTATACAAATGAGACTCCCGGAGGGTGTAAAGAGGCAAGGGTGGGTGATGCCAAGATTATAGGATAGCCACCCTCAAAATCCTGTGTGCCCTTCATGCTGACCTCAGTTTCTATGAAACAGAATGCCTTCCTTCTCCCTGGGCAAGTGTAGGAGCCAGCTGTTGGATAGAGCAGGACCATAGGGAAGAAGCTACCTAGGCCCTTCTCAGCCACAGAGTAGCCCTGGTAGGTTCTAGACAGCATTTCCTGGTCAAGATTCTCCTCCACCATGTCATCAGCAAGATGAGTGTCCTATATTCATCCACTCGAGAGAAACTGATTCTCAAAGAAGCAAGGGAAGAGCTTCAACCAAAGATGCAGCTCTAAGTGGGCCAATTGCCCACAAAGTAGACACTTGGAATCAAGGCTGTTTCAAAGCTGATTATTCAGCTTCACAAACGCATCCCTGGAGACATTGCTGTGACAGACCATGAGGTTCCACAGGCAATGCTCTTCACCAAGGAAAGTACTCTGCCACACTCAAGGGGGAGCTACTGACACACTCAGGCTCTCTGTCACACTCAAAGAGGTGTCTGCCAGAGGGGGCTGCAAACTCAAGGAAGGCTCCCCAGTATGTTTAAAGAAAGCATTCTCTCAAACCTGAAGGTGTTGTTACACTTGAGGGAACGTCTCTATTACACTTGAGTCTCTGTCACACTGGAGAAGAGTGTCACACTGGATAAGAGTCACACTCAGGGAAGCATTTGTCATACACAAAGAAGAACCTCTGTCACGCTTAGGAAGGTGCCTCATCACATTCTTGAAAGTACTTAGTCCTAAGTGGTACCTTCCAGTGAAATACACCATCAGAATGCAGAACCTTGTTTCTCAGCTTCTTCCCTTCCTTGGCCTTTGGCAGTAACCCAGGTTCCTGAGCAATTTGTCTTCACCAGCTTCTATACCCTAAAAATCTCAATTCTTGTATGTTCTTCAAGGATTTTTTTTTAATCTGTCTTTACTTACACAGAAACAAAGCTTGCCGCTGGCTTCTCGGCATACCCTTCACACCATCACAATAGAAGTGGGTTTTCTAATTCTCACCTGAAATAGCTGACACTACACAGCATGCCCAGTACTTGCAGAGAACAACACTCTGGGTTCTTTTGTGGGGACATTGCCTTCAGCAAGTGAGTACATGGATCCCCTGAGCCTGGCATTCAGACCCTGAGTCACTGTCTTCCTACACCTCAGCTCCTTTGGGAGACATTGGCAAGGCCCAGTTTTGAATCTATGGAAGTTTTTTTGTTGTTGTCGGTTTTTTTTTGGAAGAGAAATAAATGGGCTTGCTTGCTGGGCAGCACCAGTACATAAAGGGCACTGGTCAAAACCATCTTATGGTGGCCACCTTCACAGCAAAGATCAGTACTGATGATCTCTTCCATGATATCCTCAGGTCTCCCTCTAAAGTGTTCTGGTTTGAGTCACCCTTCCTACCAGCCCTATGACACACCTACAAGCTATAATTCCTCAATCTAGTGGCAGATCGACCCTAAAAGGGTACATCAGTTGCAATGTTGGCATGGTGACAGCATCCTGACTGACAGGATGCCTAGGAAGGGAAGTGGGCAGAAGAGTTGGGCTTTCTGACCTCAGTTTCCAGGTTTGTGCTGCTCCCTCAGGACTCATATTCACAGAATCATTTGGAAAGTTTCTCCCAGGCTGTGTCCTTGTACCTATGTCTGTTCATGAACCAGAACACATGTTTGTTCTCACCATCAGGTCTAAATCCTCAGGCTGAAAGCTACTTCCTGGGTGCTTCTGGATTCCAGACACAGTACCCAAACTCCCTAGCTTCTCCCCGTGCCAGGGTAGGATGCAGGATACAGCTCAGCCATAGCCAGGTCCAAGAAGGAGATGGATAGATAGCTCATCCAGAGTGAAGTGGACAGAGTGAGCACAACATGGAGATTCCAGAGGCGACCTGGGCCAAAGCACTTCTCAGGGTGAATCTTGTTACATGCAGCAAGAATGGAAGAGGTGAGCTGTGATGTAAGACACCACATGTGCAATGGCATCAGCAATCTCATGGGACATGATTTAGAAAGTGTTGAGGCTGGATTAAAGAAAGGCAAAACCTTGCAGAGGGAAGTGTTCTGACACTTGTGAGGCAGGGTCTTCAGGGATAGTGCTGCTTAGCTAAGGGTGCAACAAAAGCCTCCTTCAGGGGCAGGCTAGTCAGAAACACATAAATTCCAGGGTAACAGATTCTGAATCTAACCAGAGTACTGATTATATTTATAATGGGTGTTTTAAAATGTAGTGCTATATTCTAATGGCAAGGAAAAAAACTGAGAAAAAAAAACGTTAATTAACATGTGCTAAATATCCCATATTTATAAGCTGTTAGACACCTGCTCTGATGATCTTTGAAAAGTACTCTCAATCATGTGCTATCTGTGGGGCCCATGGGGCTCAGGAGCTTATTCATCTCACTTCTGACCTGAGGATGTTTATCAAGTAACAGCACAGCAAGGACACTGGTACCTGAGCACTGGTTTAGTGCCTGACCTGGCTGTGGGGCCAACACAGTACAAACCTTAACAGATTTACAGTGGTTTAATGGTCCCATCTACTGGGCAGAATTGAAGGACAAAAGTTTATCTAAACAGGCCTGCAGGTGCTGGCCAGTATGATGGATTGTAGTCTTCCTAGTTAGGCTGAACCAGTGCAGAGAACAGAGTCACACAGCAGCCAGGCCACCCATCCACATAGTCAGCCTTGCCATCAGCCTGGTCAAAGACAACAGAGCCACACATGATTCCTCCATCAGCCACCTGGTCTCTGTTGATTGACAGGTGACAGGAGCTATTTGTCACAGGGTCTGAATTAAGATGCCTCTGTTCCTGAGTGAGGGCCATGACCACCCACTTAGAGGGTATCACCTCTCACCACTCTTGTGTTGGTCCCAGCTCTGATAGCCTCTTCTAGTGTCACTGACCTAGTGCTTCTGATTGGTTTTTCATCTCAGACTCAGTAGCAATAGATCCCAACTATGCTGAGGTGAGAAGAAGAAACACAAACAGAAGATAAGGAACTAGACAAGTGAGACATACATGGGATCAGAGGAAAGCAAGGTCTGAGCAGCAAGGGCAGATCTGAATAAGGCAGGACTTGGCAGTCGGTGGGGAGGCCAGTTAAGGATCAGAGGGAGGCTGAGCAGAAGGGTGTGCAACCTGAATCCAGAGCACATGTCATGTGTTTATACTCCCAGTATCAGCAGGAGAATCATAAGTTCTAGGCCAGCCTGCGCTGTATAGCAAGACCCTGTTTCAAGAAGCAAACATAGCAAAAGAGACGGTGACTCCCCTGGCTTTTCTTCAACTGATCCTGTATAGGACCCACAGGATACAAAGTTGTAGCAAATAAATGTCCTGAGTTCAGCCTTCCTGAGATCTACCAGGTCAACGACTGGCCAAGCCTCTGTTTGCAGTTAGATTTGGATGAATTTTCATTTAGCTGACCAGTGCAGAACCTCCCTCTACCACTGTACCTATTTGTTAGGAACATCCAGCCTCTTCTTCTTTCTTGTGGTGGCCACGGTCACAGAAACAACCTAACATGCCTTGTGGGGACTGCTAAGGGAGCAATATGCTTCTTGCAGGAGTGCCAGAGAGCCCAGGGAATGCAGCAGGCTGCTGTACCTAGCACTTCTCAGCCTCTTTGGATTGCAGGTCATGTAAAACCAGGCTTTCTAGTGTGATTCTAAGCCCTGCTTTACTGCAGAACCCTGCAACTATAAGAGTGTCTGTTCACCTCAGTGCAGAGATGCTTGCACACAACTCTTTCCCATTCTTCTTTCTTCCTTAATTTTTTCTCACATTTCTCTTTTAGAAACAATGTCTTGGTCATATTCTCTCATGCCACAAAGAATGGTGCCTTCTGTCTTGGATAATATCAAAACAAAGGACTGGGAGACATTGGGGCTGTGCAGCCAGCTCCATGCACCTTGATTAAGTTCTCGAAGTAAGGTCAGCTTCTACCACTCGTCAGCAGGGAGCCACCTCAATTAAACAGCCCCTGGGGGCAAAGGGAGCCTCCAAGAACCGACCTTGTGTCTTTCAGCAGCTGCCTCTGGTCTTCACCTTGGTGGGGACCCTTCCATGTAGAGAGATGCAAGCTCCCCTTCTGAATGGGATCCTTCTGAGGGGCACTGGGGGAGGGGGCAGCAATTAACCACTCCAAGGAGCTGTCGGCTTTCCATGCACACCCTCAGCCTCCTGATGCCTGGATGCTAAATTATATCTGACATTTAATTTAAATGCATGGTGCTTTCATTCAGAAATAAACCCGCTGCTGCCATCAGGGTAGTCACTGTATGGATTTTCCTCTTGTTGCCTTCTCCGCCTCTCTGACCCCATCCTCACCTTCTGCCGCTCACACAAACTGGAATTTAGCCTATCTCTTTAGTCTGGATATTGCTCGGTGCACCCCAATCCCTAGGCTTTCCTTTGCATGTCAGGATGTCTCCATTTGCAATTTGTAATGGAGAAATAAATCAATTCTTTGGTATTGCTGCTGCGTGTGAAGCCTCAGCCTATTAGTGGGCATTTGGAGACCTTCTCCCTTCAGTACCTCCTAGTCAGTCAAATACAAGCACTCCTCCAGCCAGCTACAGCTGGAAGATGTGACCTGGAGAAGCCTGAGAGTGTTCTGAGAAGCCTGTGGTCCAGTCACTCTTTCTATACAGATATGAGATGGGACCCAAAGTACATGCCCACCTGCGCGAAAGCCCCAAACTGCTGCCTTGCCCTGTCCTAGGTAGCTTTCCCCATGCCATGGCACACGACAATCTCCGAACCTAAACTCTGCTTAATGCAAACGTCTTAAGAGTACACTAGGCCACTTCCTTCTGGCTATTTCACACAGACTAAGGAAGCCAATAAATACCCTGCTCCATCAACATGTTTCCTGTGTAAGCCATTTGGTCTCACTGTAATGTTTTAAGCCTTTCTCTCAGAACATGGTCCCCTGAGGGAGGTGTTAAAGGATGGACATTTAAGAGGTAGAGCCTGTGGGAGGTTATGAGGTTACAGAGCCATGCGATGGAACAGAGTTGAGGCTGCTGGAAGCATGGGAAGTTCCTGCTTAGGCAAGTTCTAATGAAACAAGCCTGGGTTGTCCCTAGTCTCTGCTTCCTTCAGCACCAGCCAATCACTTTTCATTTCTGTGCTGTATTTCCACACAGACAGAAGCTTTCCATAGGGGCCAGCACTGTGTCTTACACCTGCAGCCAGAATATTGTGATCCACATGAACTTCTTTACACTACAAGTAAACCAGCTTCAGGTATTTTGTTATAGCAGTAGAGAAAAGAGCCAGGAAGGATAAAAGATAAGCTGGGAGTCAAGAATATGTTTGTATTTAAACTTTCTTTCCAAGGCCAAAATTACTTTGGAAGTAAATCAGAGATGTTCCAACGAATGCTAGGTAACATAGATTACATCTGGGGTATTGGGCCCTTACTAGGGATGGGCTGTTACTGGTTGTGGGGCCTTGGATGCAGCTCTGACTCTGAGTCCTGTGAGCCCCACACACTGCTGTATATCTCTGTATACATAGAGCAGCTCAGTGTGAGGGGACAGAGCACTCTGGAATCTTCTGATGTCTGTATCCTCTGCTACCCTCCAGTCCAGGGCTCCGAGGAGGTGGGTGTAGATGAGAAGAGGTGTCAGCTCTGGGCATGCTCCGTTATTTCTGCCTGGTTCTGCAGTGGCCTACTCTAGGTCCTTCTCCACACAATTACTGTGAGGTTTGGATTCTGAGTATTAGAGGTTGGACAGAACAATTTCTCCCCAAGCAGGCTGGGCTAATGCCACCCTGGACACCACAGGCCAAATGAGTAAATATGTCTCAGCCTAGTACCGGAAGCCAGTGGTCTAGCAATAGGCTAGTAAGTCTAACCTGGGATACCCATGTCTCTCTAGCCCTTATATTCTCTCATGAGATTCCAGGCTAGGTCCTTATGGTCAAGGTACCATCTCATATCAGAGAACCTTAGTTCACTCTCCTCTGGTAAGAGTGAGCCTTGTGGCTGCCTCTTACCCAAGATGCAGTAACACAGAGACCAAGAGGGATCTCCTACATATGCTTGAGCCCCACAAAGAAAGCTTAACCAGTGTGGGGCCTTTGCCTGCAGAGGTGCAAGTGGGGACAGAAGGCAGAGTGGAGCATGACCCTCAGGGCATCTGAAGTACTGGGAAACTGGGAAGGAGCCGAAGCAAACACCAATAGTCAAGGGGGCAGGTCCTAGGCCATCTCCAAGAAGGCCTAGTTCCTGTAGAAGAGATAGAAAGAAGGCTTTACACAGAAAGGTCTTTCCTCAACTTCTGCATGTGCTTATAGCAATAAATGTCTCATGTGTTTAAAAACTGTGGTTCCTGCCCAATACATCCTAAGTAAGCCTGATCTTCTATCTGGAACAGAGACAATGGACAATTGCTATACCATAATTCTATGATGATTTAAATAAAGACCTACTGTTAGTTTTAATGTTGTTGTAGGATCCTGGACATGCTCATTGAGAGCCTATCATTATTTCCAGAATGGTCTATACATTGTCATCATTGACTCCATATATAAGCAGTAAAATGGGCACAGGTCTCATCACCTGTCCTGCCCCCCAAGAGAAGTCCACAATCCCTAGAATACTCATGTGAGTGTTCCATTATAGCCTAAATTTTCTAAATTTCAAACCTCTTGAGGACACCAAGATTTGTGGGTGTCATGATCTTCAAAATGCTGCCAGTGTTGTCCCTGACATCCATGTCAGGCAGTTACCCAGCACTTAGCAAATACAGATCAAAGCCACAGTCAGATGTACCCCCAAAGCTGTCTGTGAAGCAGAGCTGCTCACAGGGAGATAGATGCTTCCTTCCTGATCATCCCATTGCCTTCTCCCTCCCTGAAACCTCCAAAGTGCTGACTGTAATACACTGTGAGAGAAATGGGGGCATCTGGATTCTCCATCCTCCTGGGCAAAAAAGGAATAGCCTTGTGACCACTCAGGTTGATCAACATGGTAGGGAAGGGAGTTCAAGGTGTGGGCAAACCTGAACTCCAAATGTTGACTGTAGTCAGTAACCGTAAAGGAAAACATCTGGGGTGGGGGTACTTAGTCATTTCGGAACTGGTCAAGACAAACCAAAATGTCCACACAGAAAATCTGCCAGCGACGGTGCTTGTCTGCCCTGACTGCTCACAGTTCACTAGCCCTCCACAGGCTGATGGAGAATGCGGGATTCACCCTCAGGAGCCCGTCTTTAAACAAATATAAGCAGATAAGTAACCACATGGGGAGCTTAAAAAGGACTGCAAGATAGTTCTCCAAAGCACAGAAGACATCGGGGCAGGTGATGGTCTGTAGTCTTCACGACCATAGCAATCGTGGTCTGGCCATGTATCTCTTTCCTTTTCCTGCTAAGACACATGCAAACACTGAAGTTGAGGTCCCAGGGAACAGAATATATGAGTACACTTGAGCCTCATGAATAGCCCTTGTCCTTCCCTGCTCAGAGTATCAAATGTCTGGAGAAATACAAGAATGCCATCTCAGACCATTTTCTGTTGCTATAAGGAAATGTCTGAGGCTAGTTACTTTCCTGACAGAGGGCATGGTTTACTTATTATTGTGGCTAATAAAACCTAACAATAATGACATTTGGTGAGGGCCTCTGGCTGTGACTTCTAGTGGCAAAAGCATGTGCAATAGTGATGATGCTGAGGGATGGCTCGGAGGTTAAGAGCACTGGCTGTTCTTGCAGAAGATCCCTGTTTAATTCCCAACACCCACACGGTGGCTCCCCATCACCTGTGACTTCAGTTCTAGGAGATCCACTTCCCTTTTCTGCCCTCACTAGCACCAGACACAGACATACATACGAGCAAACCACTGACACACATTTTAAAAACAATTCACATGGTACTGAGGAGTGGTCAGAACTATGTAAAATTCCTCCTGAGTGTGATGCCCTCCCACAAGACTCCACCCCTAAAAGGTTTTTTCATTTCAACATTGATACATGAGGATCAGGCCTCTCTCTATATATGTGTGTCCATAAATGTGTCCACACTCAAACACACCTAGACCACTGCAAAGAACCTACAGCAAAATGACCCTTGAGGTGGCATTGATGGAGGGGACTAACAGGGACACAAGAGAAAGGGTGGAGCCCTGAGCTTCAGCAAGTGCATTCTAGGTTGTAGTTGTTGGCAGAGGGAGGTGCATACACGTTTCCCCCTTCTCTGAGTCTCAGGATCACCTTCCATGCTGGCAAGGAGCATCCAGCCACAATAGGAGAGTCTTTTATCTCCTCTTTTTGAGACGTGCTGAGAGTATTGCTTCTCTATCCGTGATTTTCAGCTGGTCCTTGTTGAGTGAGATCCTGCCATGGTGAAGGCATTCAAGCAAAGCTCTGTTTGGGAAGCCTCAAAACCTGACTGAGCACCACAGAGACTGTTCTTGAAGGCTGGTTTGGCTGTCCAGATGTGAGTTAGAATCCAAGGGAGTTTATCATCTCTTTCCAAGCTACAGGCATCTTCTTGGTTTTCAGAATTCTTCTGCAAGGTAGTTTATTTGGTTGTTTTTCCTCCTCTGCAGGGGAGAATTGTGTTTCTGTCTCCCTCACAAAGATGGCAAAGGTGGAATGTGTGTTTTCATGTGACATTTTGACCTCTTGAGCATTGTATGGACAGTCACTGAGTGGTGGGGGTGGGAGGAGCTCAGACTATACCCAGGAATCATGAGCCACCATGTTTGCATCTGAGCCTTCTCCCGAAAATCCCTGTTGTAAAAGATTCCCAGCCCTGTTTGAGCCAGAAGTCTGGACCTTGTCTGCGGTGGCTTTTCCCCCCAAAAATGATTCAAACACTTATATTAATTTTATACTGTTTGGCCTATGTCTCAAGCACATTACTAGCTAGCTCTTTCATTTTAATTCAACCCATTTCTAGTAATCTATCTGCCATGTGTCCCAGCCTGTGGCTCACCTGGATTTCTTACATGGTTCTTCCATGGGGGTTGGATGGAGACTGACTGACTCTGCCCTCCTTGTACCTGTCTCTCTCTACTCTGATTTCCTGCCTAGTCCTACAGTGCTCACCATGGGCCAAAACAGTCACTTTATTTACAGCATCACATACAGAAAACAGTCCTACCACAAATCCCCATACTGTACATTAAGAATGAGCCAAGCTTGCTCCAGAAAGAAAGCCAAGCAGCCCATGGGTGCAGTTCTCTGGCTGTCCCAGCAGCCTGGAGGTAGAGGATGGTATGGCAATTCTTTGATAGTTAGGGTGGATGGGGACAATGTTCAGAAAGATTACATTTATTAGAGGACATCACGTGCCAGGCCCCTGAGCCATGCCTAGCTCAGCAGGACAAGGACAGCAGCTCTGTAACTGAGTTCCTCTTTTTATCTGCCTTGGATTCTGTGCGTAGTGGCCAGGTAACAGACTGAAGGGGCTACAGATGAATGGATCAGGGCTTCTCTACAACTGGATTGCTAGCCAATGACCCAGTAGCTTTCACTGTGAAATTCTAATGCCCCAGACAATATACTAAAGCAAATATGTAAAACTTAATGTTCCTACTTTTAGGAAAATGAATTACGGCAGTATGGTAGTGTGAATGATAAATCTCCCCCCATCATCTCAAACATTTGAACACTTGGTTTCCAGTTGATGACACTGCTTAGGGATATTTGGGAGCTGTGATCTTGCTGCAGAAGTTCGTCACTAGGAGGGGTGCATGAGATAAAAACCTCACACTAGTTCCAGTTCAATCTCTGTTTCATGCTTATGTTTAAAAATGTGAGCTCTCAGCTTCCGGATCCTACCACCATGCCTGACTCCCTCCCATGCTGGACTCTTATCCTTTGGAACAAACAAACTCTTTCTCTTATAACTTTTTATCACAGCAACAGCAAAATAAGTAATGCAGAGAGTCTAGCATTTTGAAAATAAATAGTGCGATTTGAGCTGTGCAGTGGCTCCAGTAGCAGAACATATAGACAGAGACACACTCACTCCTGTGATCTAGTTAACAATCAGTAATATACAGGGAAAAATGCATTTAAACAAGGCAGAAGTTATTTTTTTAAGTAACAAAACCATGTGATCCTAAACTGAAATCTGCCTGAAACCTCAACAGAATCTTGTGAATCCAAGTAAAGCTCTATTGTCCCCTGGCTGGTAGCCATGAGCAGGTTGCATGGGGCAGCAGATCTGACCGATGTGAAGTCACTGGGTAGAGCCTCCTGCTCACTCCTGCAGACCCTTCACAACCACTGCTCTTCAAGGCAAAGCCCAGAGAAGAGCAGTTTAGAATTCAGGGGCATGAAGATTCAGATGAGACCAGAATCCTGGAACTGGCGTTAGTTACTCTCTCCAAAACTGAAGGTTCCGTGTGTGACTCTGGGTGAGTTGCAGCTCTTGGGCTTTGGTCCCTCTCTCAAGAATAGTTTGAACAGTGAGAATAAACTCTCAGCCCTCCCAGAGACTTGTGGTTAAGAAATGAATACTCATGAGAATGTTCAGTGCTGCACTAGTCAGGACACCATCAGCGTTGCAGAGCTGAGAAAACTCACCTAATTCAAGACTTGGAGATAACACAGTTCCAGGGTGTACCCTTCCCCAGCTGCATTCCCTAACCCCACTCCTTCCCGTCCCCTGGAGTCTCCAGGTCATGTGGACAGCTACCTATATTCTCTGTCTCCTCTTGACTTCTGGGCGTGCACAGCATCACTGTGATCAGAATCACACAGGAGCATGGGAGCCATATCTGAAGCAGCATGGGTCTCTCCTTTTTGCCTCAAGGACTTGCATGGCAATTCAAAGCTTCAGACATCAGAACCCAATGGTTGTATTTGGAAGTGGGCATCTCAAGCATTAGCCAACTAGTATTGAAGGGCACAAAACAATCTGGGACAGATCCAGAAAGCATTCCTTCTGCTTTTTCGGTTATAGCATAAAGCAGAGGAGCTGTTAACCCAATTCTGAAAGCATTACAACATCTGTATAGTCTCAGGCCGCACCTTCCACATCTCCCCACTTCCCAGAAGTCCTACTGGAAAGTTCCATGGTGACCCTGCTCCTGTGGGAGCCCGTTCTCCTCAGTTCTCTCCTCTGATGTCATTAAACTGTATTATTCATACTAAATGTTGACCTCCTGGAGTCCTGGAAGCAAAGCACCATCCAAGGCTGAAAGAAGCATGCTGGGCACAACCAAACTGTCAATTCAGCTAGTGGCTGTGAAGCCCTTGTTCCAATAGATTTTTTTTTAATGATATACTACCAAGGGAGTCCCACAGTGTTTAAAAGTGAAAGCATTTGTGCTAAAATAAAGTTTGAAAGGACATCAGTCAGAGCTGGAGAGATGGCTCAGTGGTTAAGACTTCCAAAAAGTTGATCCCTGGCAGCTGTGACGGCTATCTATAACTGTGACAATTGTCTATAACTCCAGATCCAGTGGATCCAGCATGCTGTTCTGATGGCACCAGGCATGCATTTGGTACTCTACATATATACGGATATAATATCCATGCAAACAAAATAATAAAATAACAATTTTAAAAGTTTAAAAAGAACTTCAATCACCAGAATACCAGTGCTCTTTGAGATCCTAAGAAGGGTAGAGAGGGCAATGCAGCAGCTGGGTTCTGTGTCTCTGTGTTTCATGGCAGCTTATAGACCCCATGTAGTCATCCTATGTCCATCCCCATACTTACCTCAAATACACACTTTCCAGGTGGTGGGATGTCTTTAGGTTAGGATGTTGCATCCTCCATTCAGTCAGGTTCTGTGCAGACATTCTAAAAGGGCTGTGGTGCTCAGATGGTTTTTCTCTGGAACACCATCTATTTCCACCCAGGACAGAGATGATCCAGAGTCTTTAAAGATTGACACGTCCTTTGGGCTGCCATGAAGAGCCCTGAGAAGGGAAAATTGACTCCTACCTGTATGTGTTAATCACGTATCTTGTTGCTGTGGCAATATGTCAGATAAACACAGCTTCACAAAAGAAGGAAGGGTTGATTTTGCTTCATAGTTCAAGGGTACAGTCCATTATGATGGGGAAGTCATGCAGCAGACACTCAAGGCAACTGGACACATTGAAACAGCAATCAGGAAGCAGAGAAAGATGGGTGCGGATGTTTGGATCTTTCTCCTTTTTATTCTGTCCAGGACCTCAACCTATGGAATGGTGCTAGCCACAGTTAAGGTGTATCTTCCGTCCCCGATTAACCTAATGTAAATAATCCTTCACAGATGTGCTTTGTCTCTTATATGATTCTAGGTCCTGTCAAGTTGACAACCAGTATTAGCTCTTACATTCTATATGTGGTTCCTAAGTCTCAGCTCAGACTTGGGACATAAGGGAACTGGTACTAGCAGGAAAGCTAGCCCCGCCCACACATCTCTGGGACAAAACATAAAACCAGGATCTACCTGCTTACAAGGTAGTCCTTCAAGAGACCCATGTGTGCATGGCTCACTTGGCTTGTGTGCCCAGCAGGCCCAAGGATATACGGGTTCCCTGACCCTGCACAAAAGCAAACCTGCCTAAGGTGCCACAGAAATTGTCCATATTATTTGTGGATAACTCACACATACATGGCCATACATGGACAGCTCATATGATACCATTGCCTGGCCACAGTGGGATAGCTCTGGCTTCTTGGCCCATTTACAGAAACATCTGGCCAGGCTGACTAGAGAGATGGATACACTTTGGTGAAGTCAGTAGGCAGCTCATAATGTGTGCCAAGTCTTCACAAGATAATTGTCAAATTAACTTTTTAATAAGCACATGAAATAAATATAACTGACTCAGGAACTTATTTGATTATATTTGTCTACAGTGCTGGGATAACCCTGCTAGGGCTTCCCCTTGCTAAGGAGATACACTGCCCTGGGAGCATATTGGAGCCTCTGCAAAGGGCACTGGCCAGGAGCAAACTTATTCTATTCTACCCTTTATAAATGTCAAGTCAGTCGTAACACCGGGACAGGAGGGCCATGTCTATAGAGGGAAACTATTATCTGGCCGCAAAATAGATGCTTCTAGATGGTCCTGGTCAGTTATGTCCTGTTCTCGTCATCTTCTCCAAGAATAAATGGAACCATACATAAAGTGGTTACACGACACCCTGTGCATAAACAAGGCTCCTGGAGCTGATAGAAGTACCATGTCGTCTTTCCTATTGATGTGGTATTCCGGTCACATCTGTTTCCATAGCCTGGAAATCACCCAGATGGAACAGGGAATCAACGTCTCTATGTTTACACCTACTGTGCCTGAAGTCCCTAATTCAGGTGTCACAGAGTTGGCTCTACAGAAGCCTCTCTCCTTGGTTTGTAGATATCACCTTCTTACTGTGTCCTCACAGACCCCCTCTGCATTTCCCCATCACCAGCATCTCATATATTTTATGGATACATCAGTATTATTTGGTCAGAGCTTATATTTTCCCTCATTTAACCTTTAAGGGCTTTATAAATTTTGTATTGTGTCTTCAATATATGGATTGGAGACAGGGGTGGGATGGAGTGGGCGATCTAATCCATAACTCCAACTGAGTGTTTTCAACAAGAACCTAGAGGCCTTCCAGGTTTAGCTTGGAACTGTTTGACCTCACTGAGGACCACCTTTCTCTGACAGTTGTAGGAAAGGTGTCAGAATCAAGAAGGAAAGTGTTCTATGATGGGTGCCATTCTGTGACCTATAACCTCTCAGAGATACCTAGCATTTATATATGCTAGAGGGCAAAGCTGGGACTCACCCAGGCAGAGCTGGAACCTGCAGATTATTCCTACAGCACTATTCCCATGGTTTGGGACTCAAGTGCCCACAATGGAACTCTGAGGTCCTCTCTGGAGAACCATTCAGTGGGCATTAAGTCAGAAAACCAGCACCATCACCTCCAGCTCAGAGAGGGCTAAACAAGTGCAGGAGAGCTTCCTCAGATACAGCTTCATGGTGTCACAAGCATTTCCCATGCTACAAGAGATTCCATCATATGACTTATAATGCGATCCACTGTTTAAATGTACCTGGAGCCCATGGAAACAGCTCGCCATGAGAAAACACTGACCCGGCGCTTACTTTCAGGGTGAGCAGTTGAACAGAACTCTTTTTTTTTTTTTTAATGCTGAACATCTCCCATTAAACAAAGCAAAGCAAAACAAAACAAAACAACCCTGAAACAAAACATGTACATCCTGAGTTGAGGATCCAGCTCAGGAGTTAGGTCAGGTCTGCAATTGGAAAATATGTGGAAGCCATCCAATATCTCACACTTTAAAATAGACTTTCATATAGTTTTATTCCAAATGCTTGCTTTAAAGGGTTCTCTGAATCTTGGGCAACCTAGTCAGTTTTGAAGGGGAGATTTGAAATCTTATTTTAAAAGTCAGATCTCCTGAGCTTGTGTGCAAGCCCAGATAAGGTTAGGATCACTAGAATAATCATACCCACGTTAGTCCCTTGGTTCAAGTGATCTGTGTGCCCACCACAATAAGACTTGGCTGGCTCCACAGACATAGGTAAGGCTGTCATGTTTACCAATGTAGTCTCAGTTTAGTTCCAAGGTGTAACATGATGGCTTTCTCGTAAATGATTCTGGCCCCAACTTGCTGAGCCTGGACCAAAGGTTTAATCTCCCTCTCAGCCCTGCTTTGCCTCAAATAATCACACACAGGCTTATATTATTTTTATGCTGATTGACCTAGGGCCCAGGCATATAATTTGCTAGCTCCTTCATCTGAACTCAACCCATCTTGTTCACCCATGCGGCTCGTTACCTTTTCTCAGAGCAGCATTTCAGTTTCTTTCCTCTGTGTCTGCTCGTTGTGTCTCTGGTGGCTCTGCCCAGCATCTGTCTTTGCTGTGATATGTTCCCGAGTTTTCTTAGCCTGGTAATCCCGCCCACACTTCCTGTTTGCCTTTGGCCAATCAGCTTTTATTAAACCCATAGGCAGGACAAATATTTACATTACCGTCATAATCCCACTTCACTTTCTAGCCAAGGTCAGTGAAGAGTTGCCCATCTCTAGTCAAGACCAGCAGGGAGCAGGGCCAGAGTAAATCTAGACTGATGCCACTGGAGTTATTTCAAAACAACATACACACATGGGTTTATAGATACTCAGTAGGGCAGGCTCCAAATTACCTGGGGGCTCTAGTGTATCATGGACACTGGGCTGCCTGTGACATTGTAGGTGCTGTTCTTCTAGGGAGATACAAGTGCCCCAAGGCAGCTGCTGCTGAACAGTCCTAAAGTTTGTGCACACCCATGTCATGAAAGGTGGGAACTCGGACAACTTTTAGGGGTTTGGATGGCCTCTGGGTGGCTGACCTGTTGGCCCTCATGTTTTATAGGTATTCTTCTAAGCAGAGGTGTGATCTCTAGCACTCCAGCTATGGAGGCACCTTGCATTATCATTCCAAAGCCCAGGGAAAGGGCATCGTTCCAGGAATAAGTATAGCCTGTAATATCTTAGTAAGGAGGGAGAATAGTTAAGAATAGATAATTATATTTATTCTGGCATCTTGTCTGAATCACTGTTTAGTCATTGGGATGTTGCTAAAATATTTGCACATCTCTGGGGATGGGAGATGTGGAAAGCTGGCCTTCCCATTTCTGTCTCTTATAAACAAGCTTACAAAGTATACCTGCTACCAAGGCTGTGCACAATTCTTGTTTTAGAAGGTGGGTTGTGTTTTCCTGGAACAAGCATTCATGGAGCATAGCTGTATTCTCATTTCTGAGGCATATGAGAGATGCAAACATGAGGCTGAGTCCTCAGCCCCCACAGTAAGCGCGTTGGCTGTTTGCTCTTTCCTTGGCTGTAGTCAGAAGTTTCTGGTCTAGTCTGAGGTCCAGACCCATGGTCCCTTAATCACAAATAATCATGCAAATGCTTATATTAATTACAAACTGTATGGTCTGTGGCTCGGGGTTATTATTTTCTAACTCATACTGTAAGTTAGTCCATATTTCTATTTATGTTTAGCCATGTGACTTGGTACATTTATGCTCAGTGTAGCATTTTCATCCTGCTTCCTCTGTATCTCACTGTCATCTGTCACTCTGCTCTTTGGCTTCCCAGCATTCTCCTAGTCTTCCGACCCCATCTATACTTCCTACTGGCCAATCAGTATTTTATTAAACCAATACAAGCAACAAGTCTTTACACTGTACAAGAACAATATCCCACAGCACCTGGTGAATAATGGCTGAACCCATCTGTATTTGGTCTGTAATTCCTGCAAAAAGGCAGCTATGACAAAGCACTTATACCACAGTAGAGGTTTGTGTGTGACATCAAAGGAAAGGAAGTAGCCTCAACCTCCTAAGGAGCCTGAGGTAAGCTTAGTAGAGCATGAGACATGTGAGGAGTGTCTTGAATGATGCTAAGAAATTGCTAACAAGACTTCATTCCAGAGCTTCAGACAGGAGATACTCAGAGACCAAGCATAGGCAATGGCCAAGTGATACAAAATAGGTAACTGATAACTGAGATATCTCACATGGAATGGGCTTTGATATAGCGCCAAGACTCCATGACTAGGAAATTCTATTAGACATGCGTCTAGGGAGAAGCACGTCAAAACAAAACAAAACAAAAGATGAGGGCTGCCATTTGGGAAGCAAAACTTTGGGAATAGAGAGGGCTAGAGACAAGGAGGTGAGTTTGAGAATGCTGGTCTTAACTGCAAACAAAAGAACTATAGCTGTCCTGTAACCAGAGCACACACAGCACACAGAAGGGTAAACCAACCAGAGCAAAGGTGGCCCAGGACAATACTTGCCCAAGAAAGAAGGAAAGCCTTTTTCAAAGCAGCATGAATCCTCATGACAGGAGGCACCCAGCAGTAGATAACAGAAAGGAAAACTGAAATATAGGAAACAGGGGTCTATGGTTGCAGCTGGAAGTTCAGAAATCATTCTTCAGAAACCAATGCTTCAGGGACAGAAGATAAGAACAAAAATCTGAGCAGCTCTGTGTCCAGCTCAGTTTGGGGGACAACCTTAGCCTAGAGACATTAGTCCTTGATTGTAGGTAAGCTTCTCAGTGATGTCCCTGCTACTCACAGTCTGTTATGCCCCGTGCTCAGATACTCACCATTAATTGTGGTCCAAAACTGATAAATGGAGGATTCCAGATCATTTATAAGTTTTAAATTATTTTCATGATACTGTAGTATAACAGTCTTCCTATTTTATTTGTTATAATTCATTCACTGTACCTAACAGATGAACTGTACTTTATCCTTGGTAAACATGGACAGAGAATTGGTGTGCATACAGTTTGGTATTCTCTGTGACTTCAGGCACCCATTGGGAACATGTCCAGTATGTCCTCTGCAGATAAAATGGGGTGATTGTACACTATTATCATTGGAAAGAACAATGTAATGTTGGCCCCAGGACTTAGCATTTGGTAGCTGTCTCAAGAATGTGAAGACAAATATTTGCCACTGAGCTCCTGGTTTTGGCTCTTCCACTTGATGGTGTAAGAAAAAAGAAGGAGCCAAGGGATGCAGAAAGACAAGGGAGGGGTGCACTGCAGCTGAAAACATCCTAGGATATTGGGAATATTTGAGTGGGTATGCTCAGTAGGTTAGATAGAGGAATCTGACCCCTTAAAGAGGCCAGCTAGGTGAGGAGCCAACCTGAGGAATATTCTCTTTGGAATAGGACATGAGGTTGCATGCTGTGATGAGGGGGCTGGAATTTGGAGAAGAGGGAAATGTTGAGGCAGCCCTGGAGAGAGAGAGAATAAAAAGCCACTTGGTGACAGGCTCCCCGGGGGACCTGATCTCCTCTTGTGGCTAGTCATCACTCATGGCTATAGTGTTGTGCTTCACATGGGGTGTTAGACTCTATGGTATGGCCACAACCAAAAGCCAGAGCCTAAGGTGAAGAGATGCCTAAGCACCCTGTACCAAGGGAATGACCCACAGAGATGGGCATCCCAGCCATGTAGCCGTAGCTCTATACTATTGTAAAGCCCTGCAGATCTTGTGTTAATAGCAGGAATCTCTTAACTTCTGCATAGTCCAGCAGCCACACACCATCAAATGGTCCTGAAGGAGATAGGGGATCTTCACAACCTCAGTTTTTTCATCCCAGCAGGTGGAAGAAGAAGAAAGGACCCTATGCTTACCTTCTGTTGTATCCACAGCAGCAGTGACCTCACCTCCAAACTCTAAAGTTACCTGCCCACACTTTATACCTGACCATACTCCCCATAGCCCACTGGAAGCTGGCCATTGAGTGTCCATGTTTTCCATCTTAATGGCTCTGTCAAGTTAGCTAATGACTGTCACACAAGCCTCCCCTGTACTTCACCTGCCCCTCTGCCCCCACTCCACACACACAGGACAGACAGTGGTCCATATATACAGCGTGACAGCTGCCACTCACAGCATATCATCACCCTCCACTCTGGACAGGAAATAGATCCTGTGGCCCTCACAGGTGTTGTCTCCAAATTTGTGAGTCCTAGAGGCCTCATTATATCCCCCTTTTCTGCTCCAGTGCCCAAGGGCCAGGTAGAAGACAAGAAGTCCCCACCAACCACCCTAGACTCTTTAAGTGGGTGAAACTACCTGAACTCCACCTGTTTGGATGATGAAAGTCAACCCAGAAAAACAGGAACGTGTTCAACCAGAGCCTCAGGCAGGCACAGACTCTGAAAGCCAGGGGTCTAGGCAGCAAGGATTTTTTAGTGTGCCTCCAATCTGCAGAGCTGAGCCCCGCCTCCCCTAATCCCTAGCCAAGCACCCAGGTCTTTTGTGATGTGACTCTCTTCCTTCTTTATAAAAGCAAGGATATCAAAGAGGGACTGCACGCCATAGTCTGCATCGCATAACATGGTTTCTCTCCAAATTCACCTTGGCTCATTCCTAACTTTTGGTGTTTCCTGAGTCTTGCTGTTTGTTCTAATGCCCCAGTGTCAGCCTCAGCATTCACAAGACCAGGGACAGCGGAACCTGTGTCTACAAACAGCAGCCTTTTCCGAACACTTTGCAGTTTCTGTATTTTACCCTCATTCCTGGTGGGCGGGAAGCTCTTCAGAGTGGGGGTGGCAGACTCAAATCAGAGTTCAGTGAGTCTGTGATGGTCTGTTCCTGGGTGTTCAGGGGTGGCCTGGGTGGGGAATTCATTCTTATTTGTTCCAATTTCATTAACCTCACATAAGAAGCAGGTGAAAGCAATTTATGCAAATCCTTTTTCAATAGTCTGAGACATTTTACCTTTTGATAATAGGCGGACAGGCCGAGGAAAGAGCCTCAGACAAGCAAGTTTTGAGGACCCAATTTAAAACTTGAGCTACCTTTCTTTCCTACCTTTTCAAAAGCTTTTCTGAGGATAAGAGTATAATCCCTTAGTTGGATACAAATGTTTGAGATTTTTGTGTTTCTGAAATCCAATTTGAATGAGTCTTGAACTTTAAAGCTGTTTTGTCTTCTGAACCAAAAAGCACCTCGTGCCTCCCATCCTGGGGAGAACAAGCATCTTCCAGTCCTCGGCCCTGACCCTGGAAGTAGCAGATGCTTGGAGTAGCATCCTGCAGCTTTAGAACTGTGGTGCTGGCCTCTTCTCAACAATGGCCTCCTGGCTTCTCCTGCCAGCCGCTGCAGTCTGCCTTCCCAGAACAACTCAGATCGTAAGCACCTGGGGACAGAGCGAGTAATGTCAGAAAGATCCCTTGAGAAGTTCCTGTCTGTCTCCTGGCTTGTTACACCACTGCATTCAGCCCACTGCGTTCCAGAGCCGGGCTGAGCAGATTTATTATGGGATGCTCACAGGATGCCTGTGGGTGCATATGATCCTCTGGGGGGGGATCCACAGGGCCCTTCTAGGGTCCACAGAGTAAGCTGGCACCTACAGGTTTATGTAGTTAAGAAGATGGTACTAGGATGGGCAGGGTTGTGGCATTGTCACTTGGTGAAGAAGGAGGAAAAGCTTTGGAGCAGGGGGATGGCAGAGTTACCTTAGCACAGACTCCAGATTTACTAACCTATAGCACCACACTTCTCGTTGTATACACTTGTGATGTCTCTCAAGCCCTTTTCTCAGTCATTCACAAAATTCATCATTAGCCATATTAGATGATGTTTATATGTCCATCTCTAGAACTTTATCTTCCCATATTGACATTCTGTCCCCACTAAACAGTTATTCTCCAAGCCCTTTCCAAGCCCTGATGCCCACCACTTTCTTTCTCTCTGTGAATATGATGGCCCTGGGGGAGCTTCCTGAAAGTGGGATTGTATGGTGTTCATCTTTTAGTGACTGGCCCACTTTACTGAGCATAACATCTCCAAGGTTTATCCTGTTGTTGAATGTGCAAGAGTCTCCTTCCTTAAAGGCATAAACATTCTAGAATGTAAAAGGCATACATGTTGTTTATCCACTCATTTTAGGAAGGAGCCTTGGGTTGCTTCCCCCTTTGGCTGTAGGGAACAGTGCTTCTGTGAGCATGTGTGCACTGACATCTATTGGGGTTCCTGGTTTTAGTTTTAGAAGAAGAATCATTAGTTTCTTTAGTGATCCCACATTGAGTCCTGGTGCCATTTGCATTTCTACAAGAACTCAAGGCTCTAAATTCCACATCTCCTCAGCAGCACTTTTTATGCTTTAATTTTTATAGTTGTCATCCCAACAATTCAGTTCTCACTATAGCCTGATTGGTTCCCAACATCAGAGATGCTGGCATTCTCTTTGTGTGCTTGTTGGCATTTTTGCATCTTTTTTGAAGGAAGGTCCTTCAATTCATTTTCCCACTTTGAACTGAGATGTGTGCAATGCGTGCGTGCGTGCGTGTGTGCATGTGTGTGTGTGTGTGTATGTGTGTGTGTGTGTGTGTGTGTGTGTGTGTGTGTGTAGAGCCCCCTGTACCACTGGATACTGTGGATAATAGTCCCTTGGTAGTGATCATGAAATGTATTTTTTTTAAAGTTTGATGAACCCAAATTTATCTAGGTTTGCTTTCTTTGCCTGTTTTTAGTATTATATCAAGAAAATCATTACCAGATCTGATGCAGGAAAGACTTCCCTCTGTGTGTTCTCTCAAGTCGATAGTTTTCTCCTTTCCATTCAATCATGGCTCTATTTTGAGTTAGCTCTTGCATGTAGCATTAGATAAGGGCCTGAATTGTTTTTCTGAGTGAGAAGCTCATTTTTCCAGCACCATTTATTGAAGAGAATGCCCTTTACCCATGGATTTTTTTTAAGGTCAGTTTACTTTTATATGGTATATGGGGGGAATGGTCATTTTTAAATGAAATTTAAGTGAATTTCAGATCAGCACATTTTTTTAATTATAAAATTCATTTAACATGATCTTTAAAATATTGATAACACATAAAGTCAAATATTGACTCTTTTCAGTTTAATGTGATGTATGCTTTTTAATTTACTATAGATTAATTATATAAGAAAAATGTGATCCAAGAAAAACAAACTCAACAATAATATATCATGTTTAGTTTGGGAACCAAAGACATATTAAAATGGAAATGGAACTTTGAGTAGCTGCTACATCTCCTCTCATAAACAAAAGAAGCTGTAGTGATTTGGTATTGATATCCTCAGCCTTTCCATCTAAAGAGCTCATGCTTTAACTGCCAAGTCTTGTTTATGAATGTAGAGACACAGTGAGACGTGTCAGGCTACTATCTATAAGTGAGTTTGTTAGGAAACATGTTTCAGATCTGGCCATCTAAATTCTTAATACATTGACAATTGGTTTGGGAATTCCCACCCTAAATGTCAGCCAAGAACATGAGTTCTTAAGCGAGAATCTTTTTGACTGAGTAGAGGTGAATTGTCACATTGCCTTGTCTACTAGCTTACTATTAGGTACTTTGCAGTGATCTCTGAGTGTGAAAACCTAACTTAGTACTCATCCTGGTGGAAGACTTCCATTGGCTGGTAGTAATGTGGGTATCAAATGGCTCAGCCAAAGCTGGTTTGGGGTAGGAGAGGTGCCATTTAGTGGGCATGGCCAGCCCTGGAAGAAGAGAATGCTGGGTGAGAACAGGCACTAGGAGGCAGGGAGACTACAAGTAGCTCCCACTCAGGTTGGGGTGGGAGGTTCACACCTCAACATACTCCCACATGGGGCCTGCAATGCTATATAAGGCACCCTCAGGTTAGATACAAGCAGAGATATATAGAAACAGTTGGGGACATGTCAGGATAAAATGGACATGATGCACATCCCTGGTGTGGCAGGGAAGCTGAGACTACCAAGACTTGTATTCTCTACAGGCTAACAACTTCCAGCACTCGTGGGGTAAAGAGGTTAGTAGGGGAGCTTGCCTGAAGTTACTACGGGGTGCAAAGGCCAGTCTGTTACTATGGTGTACAGAAGTTAGTGTGTTACTGTGGGGTACAGAAGTTTGTGTGTTAATGTGGGGTGCAGAGGTCAGTCCTAGTATGGGGTACAGAGGTTAGCATGTTACTATGGGGTAAGGAGGTCAGTCTGTTACTGTGGAGTACAGAGATTAGTCTATTACTAATGGGTACTCCACTGGGAACAGGTACTGAAGACAAGGGAGAAAGGAAACATGGACTCTCAGTCTGGCTTTGGGAAACTGATACACATATACCTTCTTTAGTTTCCTAGGGAAGTCATGTGGCCAGCAAAGCCCAGGAATCACTATATACCATTAAGGAGAACTGTGGCTGGGCTGAAGAGATGGTTCAGCCATTAAAGACTAGGCTCACAACCAAAAATATAAGGAGAGCTGTGGATATTTGTCCTGTTAGTTAGCCCGGAAGTTAGCAACTTGGAACTGTGAGAGGGATACATCCACGAGCCAGGAAAACTCAGCAGTGCTATCAGTTGCATCAGGATTATATTGACTGGAGATTATTGAATAGGGGTGAGGAAAGAGTGGGGGCTGGCCACTGACTGACAAACCCTGTCCATTCTGTTAGGAGACGGGACAGCAGAGGGCAGCAGGGGAGCCAGAGCTAAGGCGAGGTTGTGCAAAAACAGCAGTCTCTGAACTTTGCAAGTTTTTTCTCTTATTCTTCTCTTGTGGGCTTTTTAAGGCAGGAGAACTTTATAGAAGTCATATAATAAGGTTTAGGTATTGGATAACTAAATGGCTCATTTTCATTTAGGAATTCCAACACTGTTCAATTTAAGAATGTATCTCTCGTTGGATTTTCAGCTGATTTCAAATATTTGCCTCTCCAAATTACTCAACAGGTAGACATATCCTATAGACCAGCTTTCTTAACTGTGTGAACTTTCTGAGGAGGCTGTAACAAAGTTCCCCCCAAACTCAGAAACCTACAGAACATTTTTGTCTCTGGGAGTATAAAGTCTGAAACAGAATGTGAGATCCAGACCTACCAAGAACCAACCATTTCTGCCTCTTCCAACTTTTATGTGTTTTCAGTCATCATTTGTGTCTCTAGGATTGAGATAAATGACACCAGTCTCTGCATCATCATCCCATAAACCATAGTGAGACCTGTGTGTCTTCCCGGGCACCTTACTTAGGTCAGTCTGCCTTTTGTAAAATGGCTTCTCCTAACCAAGTGAACCTACAACATCCACCAGCAAAGGCTAAAAGCTAATGTCCAAGAGTTGGACTTCTGCCTGCCTTTTAGGAGATCACAATCCAACCTGCAACCCAACCCAAAAGTTCTGTCTACTGTGGGAGGGCAGATGGCAGTAGACATCTGACTGTGGACCAAGAGGGACCTGGCTCAGCAACATCCAGGGTCTGACCCACCTGCTTGCTCAGTGCCTCCTAAGGGATGGCCACATACAAGGACTATGTGACCAATAAGAAGCAATACATACACCTGAGTCTCTGGTCCTTCCAGCCACAGTAAGTATCCCTTCCTCTAAATTCCCAAGGAACCAAGCACATCATTGAAAAGCACCTGTCTCAAGTCCAGCTCATGGGAGCCATTTGTGTTACTGGCTATCCAGCCTCAAAAACAGAAAGTGTGTCTTCTTATCTTTATGGTCTGCACAGTAGCTATTTCAGTGCCTTAACTTAATAAGAACCCAATAAATGTTTGATGATCAGATGCTAAATGAATTAATTAGGCAATGTGTGCTGTTCCTTGCAACACATCTCTTGGTCTAGCTGGAGCATACATTCAAGAGACCTTTGGGAAATTTCTAGAGGGCAAAACATGGGGAAAGGTTCCTTGGAAGTGCAGAGCATTCTTCTCAGCTTCTCAGAGTGCCTCAGCCTCTCCTCCTGTGGCAGGCCTTCTAAGAGCCCAGCCCTCCTCTCTCACATGAGTGCTCACTTTTACACATCTTTTGGTTGTTGCAATGTTCTTTTCATCTACCATGTTGCTAAAGCTCCTAAATTCAGACGAGACAACAGAGACAAAGATGACACACGCTGAAAAGAGGAAAGGCCACTCGACCTGGACCAGACATATAGAGGAAGCAGTTAGAGCTAGCACTGAGGAGAGCAGAGGTGGATAACGAAGGTAATGAGAGCTTTCCTGTGCTCATGGTATGAGGGGGGCTCCCGAGGCCCTCCAGGAAAGTGCCTCACCATAACTCCCATCGATAGAGGAGCTGGAAGTTAGAGGTGGAGACAAGCCATGGGAAGTCTGGCTTGAATACCCTGCCAGCTTTGCAGGCACCTCAACTAGCAGTGGGGCCAGAAAGAGCTAGGGGGACCCTTGGCTACCTGGGCTGCACTACATGCCACCTGGGATAAAAGAGACTCAGAGTGTGTTCAGCTCTTATGAGGCAAGCTCATCAAGATAGCCTGGAGTTAAAGTTCTGTTGCAAAGCTAAGTAGGTCAGGGGCTGGCCAGAGGCAGGTTGCAAAAGCCAGAGGAGAGGTATACATGTGAGTATGTTCTGTGTTCCCAGGAGGTCCAGAGTGTGGTGACTGCACAGAACCTGAAGCTGTGGTGGCAGTTTGGGCTGGGGTCACTAGAAACTGGATACTTGGGCTCCCAGCAGGGACTCTGTGGTTCCAGCTTTGTGCAGCTATGGGGAGAAGCTGCTTAGCCCCTAATGTAGACTTAGGGGTCTGAGGACTCTAGAAGGTTGTACATATCACAATGACCTGGGAGCGAGGGACCCTGCTGGGGGCTCATAAAGAGCCAGGAGAAGGGGCCATGGGAAGAAGCAGGTGATTTCCCTGTGCACCCAACTGAAGCTGGAGCGATTACTCAGCTTTCTACCTTCCTGGGCTGCCTGCCCCGCCCATGCCCAGGACGGTCTAGCTTGCAGATGCCTTTCTAACTGAGCCTTTGACTGAGGTGACATGAAAACAGAGAGAAAATGAATTACTTTAAAAATAGCCTGTCCTTCTCTAAGCCAGTGTTTGTCAAATTAGCGTTAGTTCAAGAGCTGTAAATTCATTCGCCAAGTTCATTCAAATTATTCTGATTTTATCATCTTTCCCAAATCTCACACTTATTGCAGATTTATTTATTCTCAGTAGCCCCCCAGCATCCACATGATGGCTTAGAAGAGATTACAAAAGGAATTTATAGCAGGTTAAAAAAAGAGACGTCACCATGGCAAGGCCACCCACAGAAAAATCAAGGACAAAGCATTTCCCTCCTAGAGATGCAATGTGCCTTTCTGGGGAAGGCAGCCCAGGGCCGGGTGGCTCATCAGCACAGGAGCAAGGTTGCTCAGAGGGAAGCTGACAAACAGCCCCATGCTAACATTCCAAAAAGTAATCAACGTTCCTCCTCTGCTGGCAGGACCCACAGCCTTTGTGGAGTACACAGCTGTACTATGTATGCACTTGCAGATTTAGCACCAGGTGCTACTGTGAACAAAACATTAGGAGGCAGCTGCTAGTCAGTGTCACCCCAGACCTGGTGGTCCAAGAGGACCACACATACTCACAACAAAGAGTAGCCCATGCTATAGCTGAAGAATGAATAGGGCTAGCTTGAAATACTGTGATCTGTCTGCATGATGGGAGCCCTCATAAGCAAGTTTGTAACTTTAGGCTAGCATGACCAGGCTGATGGCCCATCATGGAGCCAGCATTCAGCATGCACCTGATGTCACCCTGCCGGCTGTCAATTTCACTTGATGTCAGACCCTTAGCCCCCTGTGGTAAAACTCTGGACTAAATAAAATGTTGCTAATGGAGCGACCAACCATTGTTGTTGAAGTGTATTCATCTTGAAGATGATGCAGGGACACCATGAATGGTCACCATCTCAGTAGCAGTTCCCATGGTCTCTGCTATCCATGCTATTATGGAAGTGTATCAGCATGAGGCTCAAGGCATGCGCCCCTCCCACCACCCCCAGCTTCCAACATACTGGCCTGGCCTGTAGGCTCTACAGGGAAAGTAGACCCCAAGCAACACCCTGCTTTCCTTACATTCCCTCTGTGTTCTGTAAGATAGGATTTTCAGCCTGTGTTGGGATAGGGATCACTGTTGTTGGAGCATTCCACCCCATGGTGCTGGACACTGGCCCTGTTGCTGTTCTCTGGAGCGCTGTGTTTTCTGGGATTCCCATGGCAGGTTCATCTGGAGTGGAGCTTGTTGCTCTTAATTGCCTACTTACTCTGCTTTACCAGAGCTGCAACACAAGCAAGAGCCCTCCAAAATCAGGGCACAGGCCTGCACTGCTGAATGTGGGTAGCAGAGCCCAATTCTTAGCTACCTTGGTTCAGGTCAGTTCGCCCAGGCAGATAGCTCTGTCTGCTGTGGTGGGCCAGTGGCTTCCACAGTGACATCCATCAGAATGACTGACATTCAGCACCATACACCAGGGTGATGCTGTCTCACCTTAGCAGAGGGTCACCTTTTTCAGTGGTGCTTACAGTGTCTCAGGAGGTGTCCAGGGCAGCTACAGACTGTAGCACTGCCAGGACTGTGGCTTCACCTCCTCCTCTTCTTTCTCTTCCTCTCTCTAGCACTTGTCACCACGGGGGGAGATCCAGTGTCAGGCATCCCAGAATCTCATGTTGATGCTGTGTCACGTGTTTCCAAGAGGACCACACATACTCACATACCAGCTTTTCCTGCATGACCCACACTCTTAGGCCTTGCACTGCCTCATTCAAGTATGTCCTTCTTCAGTATGAAGAACAAAAAGCTCATCTGAAGCAAAGCAAAACTGCATTTGCCCAGTGAAGGTAACAGGAGACCCCAAATATAAACATTGGGAGGCTAGGTCTCCCTAAGGGAGTATGTGGCCTGCTGACAAGCGTACATGGAGCAGCCTCCCTATCTCTGCATTTAGTCCACTCATCTTACAAAGACTGAGCTTCTTAGATCTGTAGGATATTGACTTTCTGAAGAAAAAAGTAACTGGAACATTTTGCTCAGAGCAATTCTATTTCTAGCAAACTCAGTTTCTAAGCTCCTGAGTTTTCTCTGTATTGAAGCCACCCTTGGGCTCATAACCTATGTTCATCACCTTGGAAGGAGTTCTTCACTTGGCATATAGACCAAGTTCTTGGGGACATGGGGTCACATGCCTAGTCCTGGGGGAAGAGGAAGAAGCACTGTATTGTAATGGCCAGGATACACAGCCACCACTCTGGAGCCAATCATTGATCAAAGGATAACCGTCTAACAGACTGTGCAGTAATGGGGGTAAGACGAATAACCCTAGTGTCATGCATAGTGCCAACTAAACTCAGTAATGATTGCAGGTTGAAAAAGTACTTGTCCTATATTTTTGTTTTTCATGACATTACAGCGTGATTCATAAAATAACTCTGCAGAATTCAGAGTGCCAAGCAATCTGAGCCCACCTAGGTGAATGTTTATCACTTTAAAATCACAAAGGATGAGCTGTACAGAAAGCCTGGTGGATGCTTGTAGCTGTGTACCTCAAAATGTGGAGTCCCAGCATTTATCTACTTCTTCTTTTTAAAGCAAATCACCCTCAGGCCACAGGAGCAGAAAAGTCATCTCTCCAGCAATCAGAACATGGTTACTTAGGTGTTATTTCTACCCCATGAGAATGGCACGCTCACTATGTGAAGCGAGCGTGTATGCTCCTGTCATGGTCAATGAGAACGGCTAAGTGGGCACTTCGTTGTAGTCTGTGGCTGAAATGCCAGTCCAGGTAGATTGCCTTTTAGGACTCACAGCATAACTAGATCCTAGTACTCATGTCAAGAATACCCCAGAGATTGGAAATTTGGGAAAAGTGTCAGAATGACATTACTTTGTAAATATTTATAAGAGATAGAAAGTATATCCTGGGGTCTACAAACAAATGTACCTGTTTAGCCCCTGATAAAATGCTAGGACATGCAACCACATATATGGGGATGAATCCCACCCCTCTTTTCTGATGGTTTCTGCTGAGGGATCAGGGAAATGCCATTGACATCATAGATGCTGATCAATTTGAAAGAATTTATACAGGCTTTTCTGGAGGGATTGTTTAGTTGCTAGTTTTACAACATCTAAAAGAAAAGGTTGAAAATTGGAGTAATAACACCATTAGACAAATTTACATCCAAGTGGATTATTCCCACTTGGTACTAATTTAAAAATTTACTAATGAGGAAGGGTATTGTAAGCTGGCAGCTGTTTATAGGAGCATGCCATGGGGCTGTTTCTCCATTTCATTCTGTTTCATATTTTATTGAGAACATAAAAACAAATAGTCGTATTTTATTTTCTTTATTGCACGGGGTAGGAGGGAAGGAAATGACAGTGAGGTAAGGTCAGAGTTGACAGTGGAGGGAGAGAGAGCACCCAGGGAGCTGGCAGGTGAGATGGACTAAGCCAGCGGGTGAGGTAGCCAAATCCAACACTCAGACATGTGGAAATGCACATGGCCTGAAGGGCAAGCCCACGGCCAAGTGCTGTAGGTAGTATACAATGTATGTGACTTCTGAGGCAGTACCTCATACCTGGAGACATAATCAACAGATTCTGAAATCAAGGCCCACAGGTCCTCACTCTTTCCAGGAGTTCCTGAGAAGGGTCTTTCCTATGTTTTCCAGTGAGTGCTCTTTGGCCAAGGACGCATGTCTTCAGGCCAGGTCTTCTGACACAAAGGAAACCTTGTGCTTTTCCATTACCTCTGTGTCCAAAATTCCCTGTAACAAGGGCACAGGCTGTGGCTGGGGCCACACTTGGGACCTCTGTGGGTTTGGTGACCTCTGAAGATCCTGAATCTAAACAGGTCTTATTCTGAGGCCTATAGGTTAGGACTATAGCATGCCATAAGGACACTAAGCTACAGTGAGATTTTTGAGTGTTGAAAAATGTTGTGAAAATAATATAGACATCTGACTTTCTTCATTAAACAAAAGTTCAATGATCTGAGAAAGTGCTAGCTCAGACATCATCCCAAAAGCAGCTAACCATTCCTTCCATAGCAGAAAAACTCCTCTGCCTCCATGATTAATTTTTATCTTTAAGGTGATCTCACCATGTAGCTCAGGCTAGCCTAGAATTCTCCATCCTTCCACACTAGCCTTCTACTGATGAGCCCACCAGTGTCTTGAGGTGGCTTGTACCACTGGTTCTTCAGCAGCTGGGGGGCTGTTTTTGTCCCCTATGTCCCCACATTTGGGCCACACACCTTCTTCTGAATGGTAGAGACATACTGCCCCACATCAGAGCTGCCTGGACCTTAATGATGGATGCCACACATTCCTCAGCCTCTCCCTGGCACCCACCCAGAGAGGCAATGCCTCTCTGGCCCCACAGTTTAAGCATGTCTTATTTTGGTTCCTATAGTTTGAGCATGCCCCTCTTTGGCATCACACTTTGCACACACTCCATTCTGGCACCATCATGGGCACACACTGCTCTCTCTAGCATCTTGTTTGTTCCTCAGTGATGGGTGAATCTGATAAACTACAATACATGCTCGCACTTAGGATCCCTACTTCTTTTTAAAGCAAAGTCCTGGCCTGAGGCCAAGGATCCTGCCAGACTTCTTTGTTATTTATGCTGACTTTTCCCTTCCCAGTTTTCATCATCTATCCAAAGAATCTAGCTTTCCAGAATATCAAACCTGCAGGTGTGTATCCTAGAAAATTAGGGACACTGCTATCCTCCAGGGCTTCTTGATCCCCTGAAACTCGGAACATGCATCCAAGAAACCAGGAACATCTTAGCCCTGAATCAAGTACATCAATCCTGGACTTTTCTGAGCTGGGGTAGTCCTTCCTACAGAGCTTGAGGAGGAAGACACTTTAGAAAGTAGAGGTATCTGCAGGCATCACAGAGCTTAACAGGAATGCCCACTTGGAGGCAAGTAATCAGATTATAAACGGGTACTGAAGATGATCTCCTAATTCTTCTTCAGCTTTCTATCCAGTGCTAGGTGTTCTCGGTAGCTCGTGGAGAAGAGGGCCTGACAAGATTCTCAGAGGTCAAACTCATCTTGGTAATTTTATTAGAAATAAAATTAGGTGACTCGTTTTAGACAATGTGTTAGGAATGTCTGCGCGGAACTGAGTGCCATTGTCATTCGGAATATGTGCCTGCCATTGGTGACCCCAGGGTGCCCTCTCATGGTATAGAAACTCAGGACCCCTCTTCTTCTGTGTGGTAGCAAGATCTTAGCACAGAGTTCCAAGTGGCTTCTTGCTACATCAAGCTGGAAGAGTGTCAGTTCTCAGGTGGCAATTAATCTCCATCTAAACCCTGTTTGATTGCCAGGCTCTAGCAGAGAAATAAATGGAAGAACATTCCCAGCTCCTGATGATGACTTTTATTGAGCCCTGCTTGGGTTGTTATTAAATTGTGACTATGACCCATGTTATGTCCATATAAAGGACAAGGAAATCACACACCTGTAGGTAATGACGTTACGTTTTTAGTTTATGAACCCGTAAGTCCCACAGAGAGAATTATCAATCATGTGGCACCGTCATAGCTGAATCTTAAATTTGCAACAGCAAATTGCTTTTAAAATGTGTACAGGCCTAGAGCTGCTTCTCAGAATGCTTTACTTGGTTTTATGAAAGTTTGAGCATGCACGAAGCATGTCCAGTGATGCCAATTTCAGATGGGAATGCAGAGATGGTTAATATCCTCTTGGCTCACAGCCCAGGCAGCTGGTTCTCTCTCTCCATCTACTGCATCTCTGCGGGGCTGTGGTAACAGGAATAGCTAGCTGTTCAACCTACAACCCTGTGGCCAACCATACAGGCTATGCAGAAAGGTGGGGGGAAGGGATACAGTTCACTCCCCCAGAGGACACACAAGAAAGGAGTCAAGGTGAGTGACTGCAGAAAGCAGTTGTACCATTGGATGGGGGCATGGCCTAGTGGTGACAACCTTCAGGAGAAATTAGGGAACAAGAAAGAAGAATGACTTGAAGTCAAGAGGGTGGATGAATGGCAAGATCACTAAGGAGCACAGAGCATGGCTTTTGCATTTAAGAGCAAGCAGCCTTAATGTGCATATAGGATAGAATTAACTCTCTTGGAGAGTCTGGAATGTCTGCAGCTCCAAAGAAGGCAAAATGGCTCAGTGGTAAAGACGTTTTCCACTAAACATGACAACTGAGTTCCATTCCCTGGAAGTAAATAACTCTGTAAGATATTCTTTAACATCCATGGGTGTCTCATCCTTTATGTGCATAAGTGCAAACACACATACACATACACACACACACACACACACACACAAAATGTAACAAAATTTTTTAATGAGAATAAAAATGTTCATTTGTAGGGCTGGTGATACGACTCAGTTGGAAGAGCACTTGCCTAGCATGTATGAAATCCTGGGTTCTGAGGATAGAAGATATAGGCCAAGGGTGATGGCACATACCTGCAATTCCACAATTAGAGAGATCAAAAGTTCAAGGTCATCCTCAACTGCTCAGTAAGTTTGAGGCCAGCCTGGAGTACAGGAGATCCTGTCTCAAAAAAACATTTGTTTTCAAGAAAGACCATTTGTAGTTATGGAGAGATGGCTCAGTGCTAAGAGCACTTGTTCTTCCAGAGAACCCAAATTTGGTTCCCAGATGCATATCTCAAAGTTCATATCCATGTGTAACTCCAGCATCAGGGGATCCAGTACCTTCATCTGGCATTCATTGTTACACATACACAATACAGCCACCACCAATAATCATAAATACTTTTTAAAAGAAAAAAAAGCTGCAAGGGAAGCAGACAAGGCCAAGAGAAATCCACTGCTTCAATGGGGGTCCAGGGGTAGGTACTTTGGGCAGAAGCATGAATGTAAGTAGAGAGCAAAGTGCTTCTGGGGAACCATGGTTGAGTGGATGCACCAAGTCTTCAGAAATGTCCCACACAGTATCTGGACTCTTACTCTTAAGTGGGATGAGGTTCTTCTCTGAAGGGTTCTAAAGTGGTTCTGATACAAACATCTGACTTAAGCTCTGACCTTTACTCCTTGCTGTGTAACAAGCTTTTCCAGATGCAGCTTCTTAAAGCTGTTCTTTTTATCTGATAGTCACAGTGGGCTGGGAATCTGGAGTAAACTACGGGGGATTCCAGATTATCAGTGCCATCTCAGAGCTCACTGGGTGGAGGATCTGTCCCAGGTGCGTACCACCAACAGCCTCAGCCCTGAATGTTGTAGACCCCAGGAGTAGCATCATGGGCCTTTCTCTAGCAGTCCATGCCTGGCAGTTGGAAAGACGGCAAGGAACTTATCACCTCATCTTGAAAGTGATTTCTACCATACTTACCAAATTCCTTCCCCGGGAATTGAGTACTGGGTGCCACACAGTAACTTCTCAGAACCAACAGAAAAGTTCTGATGACTTTGCTACAGGCTAGTGTGAGTAACACTTCCTACTATATCCTTCTCTACTTTCTTTTTTTTTTTCTTTATATATGTATTATTTGGCCCTTCTTTACTTTCCATGATGTAGTCATGATCCTTTATTCCCCACTATATTTTAACTTATGGTTTCTGTGAAGGGTATGGAAGTGCATGTCTTTTGGGAGTGGGAGGCTGAAAACAAGCTTGAGATACATAGGAAGATCCTGTCTAAAAAAAAAAAGATTGTAATTGTATGATTCCCCACAAGTTCTACCTTCAGCTTTCTTCTCAAACCAACATGTCTCAAATTGGCAACAACTTGGAAATAGTCAATGTTGTGGGCAACTTGAAGCCTGAGAGTACCCCAAGATTCCTAGATGCTTCATCCTTCTGGTTCCCTGGACCAAGAGATGGAGAGGCAATTCAGTTTCAGTAGAACCACCACTGCCTACCTAGTGTGGACACTGGGTGGTACACCTGTGAGTTTCTATTTGTGTTTGTGGAATTAATTTTACAAAAAGCAAAACCATACATAATTGAGAATCAAAAAAATGTTGAAATAATGGGCTTACAGATTGCCTTCCTTTCCCATCAAGTGTTATTATCCAGCACATGTCAGCAACCAAGTGGAAACAGCAGCCTTGGTCTCTGCCCAACATTGGACCAGACAAACAAAATAAAAAACACAAGACCTACATACCATATGCTATGGACATACATGCACCATGTGGCCGTTCTGCTATTAAGAGGCACACACCACAGCATCGTCTCTCAGCAAAGCCATTGTTCCTTATAACTATGTGGCTATATTCGAAGCTAGAACTGTCTTACATAAAACTTACATCATAGCACAGGACAAAATCTGCACTGTGTGCTTCAGAACCAAGCGCAGAAAGATGGAACAGTGGTAAGGAGGCTGAGAAAAGGCAGACGGCTGATGCTTTTGACCAATATGAACATCAGAGGAACCTCATTCATAACACCCCACAAGCCTATCACATGTAAGATCAGGAAGAAAGTTACTGTCCTTTTCACAGACAACTGTGACTACTGAGTTATTTCTCAAATAACACCTGCTATTGTGACAATGTGGAGAGGCTTTCAGGATTCAATGGAGACCAAGGAACCTTCTCAGAGCTCCATACCACTCACCTGGTGCTGGCTGGAGAGTATGGCTAAAGCAGAGATCTTCCCTGGTAAATGTGTGTGGGAAGAGTGTGTGTTTACCAAGGATCCAGTGCTGACCCATTTGCAAGTTTTCTTTTATTTCATAGAAGTCTGGTTTCCTCATCCACAAAACTGAAATAGAAATGCACAAATTACATGGGTCCTGGGAGAAGAAAAAAAATGAAATCTAGAATAGCAGCTAAGGGGTTACAAGCCAATGCCCACCTATTTCTACAAGTGCAAAGGCTCAATAGTACATGGGATGACTAAATAACATGTATGTATGTTACTATGTAAGACAGAGTAAACTGCATGAGTATGTATATAAATATGAGCATATATGTGAGGCATCCAGCACACATGTTAGTATGGATATGTGCATATATGTGTGTATTATGCTGTGTGTCCATTTGTGAGCTGCATGAACATGCAGGTGAGGTACTGTGTGTGTGTGTGTATGTGAACAGTGGGAGAATGCATGTGAGGTAGTGTCCATGGTTTAATATGATGTGTCAGCTATGTGCATGTATGTGAAAAGTGTGAACATGCATATGAGCTGTGTGAGCATGTATATGAGTTAGTATGCCAATGGGTTATTGTGTACATATGAGCTGCATGTGCATGTATGTGAAGCAGGGGGTTAGTACCACTATTGTGTAATGTATGTGTGAATGTGTGTAGCAGTTGAAGGGATTGTGTGGGGATTAAGGCGGGCATGTGTGTGAACTTTATAGGGTGGAATGCATGGGAGGTGGTATAAGCACATGTGTAAGCTATGTTTGTGTTGAGTGGTTTGTATGTAGCTTAGTATGGACATATTGTGCATGTGTGTGTGTGCACACACGTGTGAATGTGTGAGATGTCTTAAGTATGGCTTAGTGTGGGCCATATTGTGTATGTTTGTGAGGGTGAGGTACTCTGTATACACTAACTCCCTTATCTACTGATGACATTTTTCAGTGCCCTTAGTTGATGCCTCAGCCAGAGACAGTGCAGAACCCCAGTGCACATCTGTGTGTTCTTACCATAGATTTTTAGCAATTTCAACATATGATATTTTCCTTCCTTATTAAATTAAGAACTTTCAGCTCCTAACTTTAAAGAAGCATTTTATAGCTTTTCTTTGTCACTTCTAAATTGCCAGCATTGTGCTTCTGGGCCATTATTAAGTAAAATAAGGCTTACATAAATGAAAGTACTGCTAAGTGACTGATGGAGTATAGCATATACAGCTTAGAAATACTAGACAGAGAGCCAAGCCATAGCCAGGGCAGTACTAGGTAGGATGACGTATGAGTTCATCACGTTTCCCCAATGTATAATTTCAAACTTATGAATTCTTTTTATTTCTGGAATTTTCCATTTAATATTTCTGGTCTACAATTTGCTGTAGATAACAAACCACAGAAAGTGAGACCACAGACATACATATGTAAAGTACCTGTAAAAGCCTGTATCATTTTAATAAGGCTACACCAGATGCCAAGCAAGTAAAAGAGCACTGCAAGCCATTGTCCTGCTGGCCAGAGCCCCAGGGCGGAGAGTAGCTGCAGGTGGGGAGCCAGCCTCGTTTCCAGATGAACATGTGTTCTTGTGTGAAGAGCAGTTGACATGGTTGTTTCAGGATATCTCCTGTGTGCACCTAGTTGCTTGGATGAAAGAAGCCAGCCTGCTAGGTCTGAGGAAGAGACATGAGTTGGTGAAATGGACTGAGGAGATCACTAGGTAGGGGCAGTGGTGATTAATCTGGACTGCCTGGGCTGACACCTTCAACTTTGAAGGGATAAGGTATAAGGTCAGACTGGGTGCAGCCCTGAGATAGTAACAGGATTTGGTCATAGAGAAGCCAAAAGAGAATTGTGACCATGCTTGGGCAGCAGGTAAGGGTCTTTTTCCACAGCTGTCATTCAGAGGAGCAAGTCACTTCTTAATGAAGTTGAGCGTGCCATGCTCTGCATAATCTTTTGAAATGGCTTATTAAAATAATAGTTAGAAGCAATCTTTCTTTAAAGATTTATCTTTGAAATAGTCAAAGGCCACTGGAGATGAGAACAGGGAAACAGGTGATTGGGCCATAGAATTTGAGGCAATCAGAAGTGAAAACTAGTTTTAAAATATTAAATTAGATTTCTGAAGGTAAATCTAAACAGGAAGTTCAGAAGGGCTGAGGAATGTTGAATAACTTGCTACAGATAATAGCAGACAGCTGTGAAGATGTCCTCCAGCACTCTCAAGTGCCCTTGGGACCCTGCATTAAGGGAACCACACTTCCCAAACACCATCAAGTCATGTAGTATCCATAAAGGAGAACTGATGGAGTTTTTAAAATATTATTCAATTTATTAATTCATCAAGTAACTGGATTTTTACAGAGTTTTGAATTACTGTCACTAAATTTTTCACAGTGACAACTTAGACTCTTTTATTATTTTGTCAGGGAAGCATCCAGTTGCCACTACCACAACTGAATCTTTATTGTCATTTGATCTATAAATATTTGCTAACTTACTTGCAATATAATATCAGGAAAGCCACTTGGTAGTGACTCCTTTGTATATTCCCCACAGGAAGAAGAACTTGCTGGACTGTGGCTGTTCACTTAGTCAACTGGAGCCTAGTCCCCTGCATCCAAATACACATTTTCATTTCTCTTAAAGAATATAGGAACAGTGCATTGCAGAATTATATAATTGTGAAACAAACATTTACCACAATTGTTGCTCTACTTTTAAATTCCAAAGCAGTTCAAGGAAGGAGCTGTTTCCAAACAATTATAATAGACCTGTATTTCGTACCTGACAAGACACATGGAAGGGAGTTTAACAGAAAAGGTAGAGATACCCTAGAAATTCTCTATAGAAGCATCTTGTTCCCATTCACTGGAACAAAATGGTACTTCTTAGCCACTCTCAAAAAAAGTTAGATCCTTGTTCCTGTGGTAATAAATCTTTCTTACAAAGGTTCAGCCAAAGAAATTTTAGCCCAAATTTGTGAGGAATAAAAATCTAGTCATGAACATACCATAGACATACTATCTTGAGTACCAACCATTAAATATGTATTTATAGTATTATTTGTGAATAATAAATGGATAAATTTTCCCAATGAGGGAGACAATCATTCATCTTGTGGACTTTCTAGAATCTGAGAATAAAACCAGATAAACCTCCAGGGACACAATTCTGTTTGTAAATGAATGCCTCACAAGCACATGTCCTTTAGAACATTGCTTTTAATGGGCAAAACTAATAACAGCAATAATAAAGGCCTGGGGCTTGTCATGTCCTTTGAATTATAATCTTATAGTTTCTGGAAAGAAAAGTCTACAAAATAACCACTAAGCAATCTATCAACTGTAAGTTTCTGCTGAAACACACTTTTTATTTAAGTAATTTTCACACTCCTTTGTTAAGGGATGGGAGTGTGTGCATGCCATACTGCAGAGGACAACTTGTAGAAGATGATGCTCTCCTTCCATCAAGCTTCAGCAAGCACCTTTCTTTACCCACTGACCCATTTTTTAAAATTTACTTTTATTTTTTGAGACACAACTTCATATAACTCTATTAAGCCACAGAGGAAACATAGGCCTTATTCCATAGTGTAGTCCCAATGTTTTTCCATTTACAAAACTGTAGGCCAATGACAATATGAACCCCTGCTAGAACTAATAATAAAGGCCAAGTTGTGCTGACCAAGCTCTTCCCCATCTCATCCCTTAAAAACAATTTCCATTCTTCTGTGTTGATTAAAGAATTATTTGTTCAACTAAAATATTTGAGTGACTAATTTCAGGATGTCTCAATTGTCCTGATTTTAAAGTGTGGCCGTGCCTTAAGAGCGGCTCTTGATAGCTACTCACATGGCAAAGGAGCACCCAGTCCTCCGCTCCCAGGAAACACCTGTCTTTGATTGTGGGCTGAAGTTTTGCTCAGTCTGCTGATCACCACCAAAATGGCCTTTGACAAACAAAATCCCCTCACAGGCAAGTGGTGAAGGTAGAAATCCCCAGGCTGAGCTGAGAACATGCAAAGCACCATAGCTCCCTGGGAAGCTGACCAGCCACACATTCTCCTTGCCAAAGGCATCCCTTTCATAGATGTGAAAAAAGTGCGCTACCAAATAAATAAATAAATAAATGCATGCTCATAAAACCCTGGTTCTACTTTTTAATTAATAATTTAAAATTATTTTATAAATGGATTCCTAAATTAAAGGTATGTTAAATACTACATGTGAGCTATAATTATAATTTTAAAAATCATCTCCTTTTACCACACCATTTAAACTTCCTTAGATAGTGTTGCCTTGCCACAAGTGTGTCTCCCATAACAACCTTTCTCTATTTTGCTTAAAACTACGTTTTCTTTAATAAGTCCGTGTGCTGGAGAGTGACTGTAATCACTTAGTTGAGTGCTCTTCCACAGCAAGTTAGCTTCACACATGACAAATGTAAAATGCACTTTAAGCTTTGAAGAGTTAGGAGAGACCAACAAATCACTTTAAAGTATATAGCTTGGGAATTTTGTAGGTTTGGGGAGTTTTACATAAGCTATATATTTTTATTTATTCATCAGCCAACCATTTCTAACTTCTATATAAATAATACACTCGTTTGTCATCTATAAAAAATTGCAAGCAATATGTGTCACGCATATTTTGTGTTGTTTAAATTTTTCTAGAAATGATTCTGAGATCACGCACGTATAATAAAGTCTATTAAGAATTGACATCTCAGTTTTTGTGCTCACACTGTTGCTTTTGTGATTTAGGAAAAAATTACTATCCTTCTTGAGGATTGCTGAATTATCACTGTTGACAAACTTTTATAAGAGATTTTTCCCTGCCCTGAAAATAATTTAAAAGGAAAGGCGGGGGTGGGGGTGACAAAAATAAAAACAAAACAAGAACCTCCTGGTCGGTCTCTAGGCAAAAAGAGTCGGCACGTTAAGTACAAACTTCCCTTATCCCCACAGACAGCAAGTTTGTCTGGCTTTCAGCGTGGACCTTTTCTGTGTGCTCTGCAGCCAGAATGTGGATCTCTTCACTTAGGGTCTGGCTACCAGAGACAACAGCAGCCAGAGGCGTTGCGAGGCACTGGTGAGAAAATACACTAGATAGAAATAACTACATGTTGTATTTAAGGCCATTTCATTTTTGAAAAGATGACCAAAATGTAACTTATTATACCTCTGTATTCATCATTCCTCAAAGCATGAGGAAAGGCAGGTCAGCTATTGGATTCGATTAAAGCCAAAGCCGAAGCGTGGTGCTCAGACATGGCAGGAACCCTTTGGGACACTGGGAAACTAAAGTAAAAACGAATGCCTCTACTTACAGATTTCCACGTCTCTTGATGCTTGTGGAAAACCAAGGTGGCTTGCATCTGTCCTGGGCCCTAAACCCTCTCCGGGCGGCCATTCTGTCCGAATTAACTGCGAGGGGGTCCGTGCCACTGGGAGCAGAGGGACTGTATCCCACACCTGCTTGTAGCTCGGGAGCTTCGAAGGCGAGAAAAGCAAGTGGGATGTGTCAGAAGGATGGCGCTGAGCCGCATTTGGGGATGTGCCAGGCTCCTGGTGGCCTTTAGGATCTTCTCAGTGCACCGCATCCCACTGAGTTCGCAAGCTGACTCTGGGGCTGGAGAACACTGGGCCCCGAACTCCTGGAGGCTGTGCGCGTTCCTATCAGCCGGGGCGGCGCGCCTCCGACTCCGCTGCCCCGCCCAGATCTCCGAGGCACCTAGGGCCCTCATCTTGTCCTGAGCTGCCAGGCCCTTATGTTCTCCGCGCCTCTATGGTCCTTAAGGCACTGAGACTGCAGTAGGAAAGCCAGGTACCTTGGCGTCTGAAAGGGTGAGCATGGGACATAGTGTGTTCTCATGCTGTTGCTGAGTGATGGATCCCCATCCCTAAGGTTATACAGGGCACCTGGGAAGCTGAACCTCTTATCACAGAAAGAAAGTCTGTGTCTGGTCCCAGCATTCTGTGATCCATTCTCCAAGTCCTGTTGGGGGAGGGAGGAAGAGAGGGAAGAAGAGAGAAAGAAAAGAGAGAGGGAGGAGGAAGAGGAGGAGGAGGAGTACTACATGCTGCTGTTGCTATGGAGAGGCCTGGTTGCCTGAGAGGCTGAGGGTGGCAGGTCCCCTCCCCCGGGCCTCGCTCTGACTCCAATTCTCTGTCTTTCCTTCTTTCTACTGTCTGAGCCAGAGCTCCAGCCTGCCGGACACTCTTTCTCTTCCTCCAACCTTCTCAGCCCAAGGCTGAACCAAGGATCATTCTGGAGGCCTATTGGGAACTCAAGGCATCGGGCACTCCAGGGGAATGAGCCCTAAGGATGATAACAGGGTTTTAGAAGAACCCCCATTCGCTGCCATCCTGGTCTTTGCCATGATAGGCTTGTAGCCAATTGGCCTCAGTGCACTGCTGAGTCCTAGGCCTGTGTGAAGCAACAGAAGGAAACCATTTCTCTCCAAAGAACCTGGTGGAGAGCCTGAAAAGGGTCACCATGCAGCAACCAATTTTAAGGGTTGTCTGCATGGCCTATACTCTTGCTTAGGGGCACTCCATAGCCCAAGAGATTGACTCCTCCCCACCCACTGCATCATTGGAGGAAACACTATTGGAGAAACCTAGTTTCTCTCCCAAACTCACCTTCCCCTTGAAGTTACCAGCTGCCTCTTGCAACCTACTCAGACCCACAGGATTGAGGAAGGCTACACAGCCACCCCAGGCTTCTGGGGCTCCCTCCGTCAGCTGTCAGCCACCATAAAATAAAACTAACTAAACAAAAGAGTTTAAGCCACCGAGATGAGAGGAAGTTGTCCTTGGGAATCAGCACCTACAGTAGCTGTCACTGGATAGCGCCGGCCTTCTTTTGGGAAGCTGGGACTACCTCCCTTTGCACCAGGCAGACCTGGGGCTTCACCCGGGTGGATAAAAAAGCAGGGCGCTCTCAGCCTAGATTGCAGAGAATTTGTCCAAAGGCCTAGGAGTAGGCTCTGCGGCCTCCGGGTGTGCAGAGGGGTGGGGGTGGGGGATGTTGGGTAGTGCAGGCCTTCGTCTCCAGCTGTCCCAAGTGCAGGGAACAATGGGAAGCCGGCAGGAGAAGGGGGGGGGGGGAAGGGCGTCGGAGTTTCCAGAAAAAGAGGAACTAAAGAGCCCTCCGCAGACTGTCATCTGCGTATGACAGGATCTGCTCCCCCACACTTTCCTTTCTTCCCCTTGTTCCTGCAGCTGTGGGCCTTGAAGAGCGCATTGTACGCACAGATGTTAGGTTTCAGCTCCCGGGCTCCTGGCCGCTCTGTGGGGGCACAGCGCACCAGGGTGCCCAACCTGTGGCCGAGCCTCTGGGGCGAGCAAAGGTTGTGGATGAAGGATGTGGGAAGAAAGATCCCGGGAATGCAGCGCTGTAGTGGAGTGCAAATCTAGGGGAGGGCTCTGGAGACTTCTTGGCTTGCATCAGCCTACTCAACTCCTGCTTCAGGTCTGCAATGGGGGTCAAGAAATTGCGGTCTGGAAAGATAGTCCTATGTCTTACCTCGCTCCACCTCTCCACCACCCAGGGAAGTCATCCATGGTGAGGACAAGAGCTTAGGGATGAAGGCAAAATTGCTATTTTTTTCTGCTCAATTCAGCATCTTGAGCTAGTGGCCCTGTAACTGGCCTGGACCAAATGGTGGCAAAGTCTCATTAGTACCTTCGTGCAACAGACTGCTTCCTATGAGCATCTGGGTCTTAGAAAAGGGGGCTCCTATACAGTGTGGGTGGGTGGGTGGGTAATAAATATGATTCCTTTTGGAAAGAGGAGAAAAGGCCGGCTTTACCGTAATTTCTTGTTCTTTTGGAGAGTTTCTAAGCAGCACTCCCCCCTGCCATAAGCAAAGGTCACAGTAGAGCCATGAGAGGTGACTTTTCTAGCCTCACTCCCTCACCCCAGTACTACTCTGAACTTGTCTAGAATGAAGTTCAACTTAGGAATGAAAGGAAAGACTAAAAGAAAGAACCAGCGAAGGCCCTGGCTCCAGAGCTGTACCAATGACTGACAAACCTTATGTCCATTCATAGTCTCGGGCTGATGAGGGTGTTTGGAGAGCCACGGCCCCTTAGCCAATTGCTGTCAGCAACATGTGGGGGGGGGACGACATCGCTATAGCAACCGGTGGCTGGGCCGCGAGCCGCGCCGCCGCCGCCGGCCGGGTGCGCGCGGGGCCGGATATAAGGCGGGGCGCGGCGGCCGCGCTGGTTGGAGCAGCGCGCGTGGCCGGCCGCCCTGCGGGGACCGTCCCGAACCTAGTCCTGCACCTGCCCATGCAACGTCGGGACCCAGTTCGCCTAGCCAGGGGGCCGGGCTGGGGCGGAGCACGCCGGGCGGTGCTGAGAGGCCTCGCAGAACTGCTTGTACCCGGGGGCTCAGAGCGGGAGCCACCGCGCCGCTGCTGTTGGGACGCGCGGCACCTTTGTCTCCACCGGCCGCCTGAGAAGTTTTGTGGTCAGAAGCAGGATGGTCCGGCTTGTCAGTGGCTCTGATGCTGGGAAGCGGTTGGTTGTGATGATGGCGCTACTGTTGTCAGCGGCCGCGACAGCTGTGCCCCAAAGCCGCTTGGCCAGGCGCACACCCCCACCTCCTCCTGCTCTCTTGGGCATCCAGCGTCCGCCTAGCTGCAGGTAACCAGGAACTGCCAGCCCTGTCGTGGGAACTGAATGGGGTGGTTGGGTGGGCCCAGGAAGAGGAGAGAGGAGTCGGGTGGAGCAGAAGGGATCTAGAGTGGATACCTCCAGGGCATCACCAAGTGTGTTAGTGACAGGGCGCAGAACAGAGCCTTCTATGGGTTGAGGGTGTGCTTGAGAGGCCCAGATTTATGAAGACCTGGGTGTCTTGCCCAGTTCAGAGGATAACTGACTTGCCGCAGAACACCTGTCGTCAAAGGTTTGACCAACCAGAAAGACCTGTGTTTGGAAAAATTTCCAGGTGGGTCTGAGGCAGAGAGCCCGCCGTGGCAGCTTTTTCTGAGCGGACAGACTAGAAGGGAAGGACAGCTGTCCTAGGCCTGTACCTCTAGGAGACTTCCCTGGAGACTGTGGTCTGTAGGACTTTTCCCCTCGAGTTCTTGGCTTGTCATAAGGCTAGCCCTCTGGGCAATTCAGAACTTGGATAAATGAGAGATAGTGCGGACACAGAGGTGGAGATGGGTAAGGTGAGGAAAGGGGGGATAGATGGAGTCGGAGGAGCAGCAAACATAGAGGGGACCAGCGTGTGGGGCAAGGGGGGGGCGTTTTCTTCTGGCCGCATTTTGGGGATCCCTTTGCTCTTTTCTCTGGGATTCCGGAGTGTGCCTCTGTGACATTCGCGCATCCCAGCTGGTTGCGAGTTAAGAGAACCCAGTGGGCCCGGGGCGGAGCGTTGGAGAAGCAGGTGGGACGGCTCAGGAGAGTGCGGAGTCCTCTGACCCCCGCCTCCAGCCTTGAGCTTCCACTTCCCCTCCCCTAAGGGGAACCTGCGTTTTCTCCGACCTCCTATCTATCGACGCCCCCCACCCCCAATCCCGGCAGGTGGGGCGGTTGCGCACTCGCCAAAGAAACTTCTGACCCAGAGCTGTTTGAATAAGGGCTTATTTCATACATTTCTGACTAACAGTTTGGCTTCGAAAACCCTCCTGACCTGTGTCCCCAGACAGCTGGGTAGAACCCAGGTCAGCGACATTGACTTTTAAAGCCAAGGTCCTTTTGCGCCTTCGTTGCACTGAACCTGCGGCGCTCCAGGTTGGACTGCTTGAAAGAAAAGGAGTCAGTATCCGGGTCGCCAGGGCCTTGTACTTGGTAAATCTAGCTGTGAGCTGCAGTTCACCTGTCGAGCCACACTGTGCTTGGTCCTGTTCTGCGCTCCTCAGCTCTTGTCTTCCTTCAGTGGTCCAGCGAAGTCAGCAGACCACGCGCCGCCTTAGGTTCCCGGCACCGTGCGTCCCTGCAGAAAACCAAGAGCCTTCCCATTGTGGAGTAAAGGGCTTAGTGGCCCTAGTAGTTTTCAAATTGTAGGGATCAAGCAAATGTAAGGAAGAGGAGAAAAGAGGTGGAAGCTCTTTTCTCTCCACCTACCCAAGAGGAAATGCCATCGGTCCCCCCAGCCTATATGCCCAACTCGGATCCCGAGAGCACCTTGGCTTGGTAGGGAGTGCAGACCAAGGTGTGTGGTGGTGATGCTGAGTATTCTAGGATGGATTTGGGCGTTGTTGGGGACTTTAATCCTTCCCACTTGGCTGGCAGGTCGGCACGCTTTGTGGCCGGGGAGGCTGGGCCGCTGTATTGTCCCTGCGAGGACCCTCTCGGGGCTCTCCCAGGAACCCTCGACCTTTTGTGTCCTGCGCTGTAGTCTGATCTCCACGACCCTGCAGGGATCTTGGGAATTAGGGAGAGGGGGAAGGGACAAGGAAAGGAGAGTGAGAAAGCTGTAGCGGGTTTGGGTCAGATTCCTGATGTGGGGGGAAGGGGCTGGTGACTACCGCCATCAGCTTCCCCAGAGCCATGCTCGGACTCTTCTTCACAACCCGGTCCTGACTCTCTAGGCAAGTCCTCAGCCAAAGGCTTTCTGGCCTTCAGAGAGCGGTACAAGGTTAAAAAACATAATCCAGTCTCTAAGGGATTTGATTCTTGGGGTTGGAGAGAACATGGAACTGTACTGAACAGTAAGTTCCCCTTGTACTGCATGCAGGACATTACCCTAGAAAACTCCCAACCACACCAGGCCTCCGGAACCCAGCACCCAGCACCGAGCAGGCCAAAACACTGGACTGTGAGTGCGCTGAAGGTGCCCACCCGCATTTCAGTTCTAGTGTAATAAAAACGCAGCCATTGGTTTGGAAAAATTCGAGGAGGCAGGTTTCCTCTTTGGACAGATCCATTTTGGCCTGTTCTCCGATCTCCACCCTGGATGATTTGTGGTTAACAAGCAATGCTAAAAATGAGTTCACAGGACTGACCGTCTCTCCCCTTTTTCAACATCAATACCATGAATCTTCCCTTATCTCAAAACAGGGCTTTTTTTTTTTTTTCTAGAACAGCTATTTTAGGAGTACTTCAATGTAGCAAATAAGTTATTATCTTTTGTATATTCACTTAAGCGTATGCCTAAAATATTTAACTAACAGCCTATTTTTAAAACAGCAAATAACTTATTTTCATTAAAGTTTATGTTTAAGAATAATTATTTCTCGGAGATTTTTTTGCCCATATAATCCTTTTTTGAGCTATTTGAATGGCAGATTTGCAAGTACAATTTCATCTGTACAGGGAACAATAGCTTTCAGCTGCACAAAGGCCGTCTCCCACCCTGAATTCAGGCCGCAATGCCTCTTGCTCTGATAATAGCTTCTGAAAAGATTTTGTAATGCAGAGAATTAATACATGATTATTTCCGCCTGACTTCTCTCATTTATTAGAATTCTGTGGCAAATTCCAAATTAAAAATAGTTCAGTTAACAGCTTTAAAAAAATACTTTAAAAATATTTCAAGACACCTTCTCCCCTTCCCATTTTTAAGTTTGGTTGTTTGTCCTGGCTTGGAAAATGCTTCATTGAAAACTGTGACCAGTTTCAAAGTGATAGCAACTACATTTTCATAAATACATCAGAATAAATAATTCTCTAAAATATTTATCTTCATTTCATCAGCTAAAGCAAAGTTGTTATAATAGCTCATTAATAGTCTTGAGACAAATCGGTGTTTTATAGGGGGAAAAGTTTTACAGTTATAATAACCTGGGTCTTCAAAAGACAGGATGAGGACAAGCCCCTCATCTCATTTTTAGTAAAGACCTTTGTAAACCAAAATGTGTTCCTGTGTGGGTGGGGGGGGTAATAATATAGGCTGGAGTTAGGCTGCAAATCAAATTTCTTATAAATGGTATAAGTTATGTTAAGAAATTTAGTATTAAAAAATTGAATGTTTATAATAATTTTTAAGCAAACAGATTTTAAACTGCAAGTCAGGTTGTTGTGAATTGGTGATGAGAATTGGCCTTGAGAAAACATTTTGTCTTAGTCTGTGTCTACAAGCATTCATCATTAAGTTCTGTACTGATGTGGTTTTGTTCTCACAGTGGACTCTAGGTATAGAACCCCATACTGCTCAGCTTACCACACATTTTTAAAAGTCATAAGGGTGTTTGTCATGGATGTCTCAGAAGGCATGTCATTGAAAGCTGCATGCACCTTTCAGAAGTGGGAATGCTGAATTCAACCAGGGTATGGTCTCATGCTGACTCTACCTTACAACTCTTGCAATACTGTATGTTCTAAATTTGAAGAGCTAGCTGCAAGTGGCCATGGCAGCAAGACATGCCCGAGGTTACAGGTCATTCAAGCTGCCTCTAAACTGATGCAACCTGGACCTGATATTATATTTTTAAGTCTGTCCCATTCCTGCTGCTGAGAACTTTACAGTAAAATGTTGGTAAGTGTGCCTCCTGTATCCTAGATGCACAGATTTCCTCAGCACCTCCAGCAGTCTGTTTCTTAGAATGCATTGCTGCTCCATCACCCTCCTCAGCAGTACTGCTCCAAACTTTCAGAAAGAGCGCTTCCACTGTGCAGGAGGTGTTCTGCTTTTAAAAGACATCTGACTGTAAATGTCAAAGTTATAAATATTTAAACATCATTTTCTTTCAATTTCAAGTCAAGACTGATAAGATGACTCTAATTAGTTGGAGCTGTCTTCCTGGAGGCCCAGGAAAGCAGCCTGTGGTCTACACCAAGCTGCTCATCCTTGGGGAGTCACCCAGCTGCACCTGGGTCAGCACAGGTGCAGACTCACTTCTAACCTTCCAGGAGGTTTACTTCTTCGTTCTCTTGAGGCTCCTGGTTAACAAGCATCTTTAAATGTATTATTATTATATTTTTTTTTAGCTCCACAAAAAGAAAAGAAATACAAAGTTAACTCGGTCACTATACTAGAAAGGACGTTCAGTTGACATTTAAAACAAGAATTTCTAGAAATTTTCATTTCTTCCAGGATTCTTAAGGCCTCACCCACTGTTAGCTCTTCTTTCTGAGCACATCTCAGCCTTCCAAGACAGGGCATTAGGAGCTATTGTCAGGAAGAGAACCTCTAAGAGATATTTTTCTCTTTTGAGAAACCATCAGTTTTGGAAATTCAGACCTTAGTATTAGACATATATTAGCCCAAAGGAGGTCTTTTTGTCCAGCATCTACATTACCTGCTTTATCTGATATCTCTTCCCTTCAACCTGTACTCTGCTTACTTTCCAGGGTACTTTCACATCGAAGCCCTGGAGGTCATAGCTTCAGATCTGGGTGTCTCCAAGAGTCCCACCTCACAGGCTTTCTGCTAGTGTAGGGAGCCTCCTCCTTAGGTAGACTAGGGGACCTGGAAGGCAGGAGTACAGCTGTCACTAACTCTGGACACAGCCACTTTCAGGCACCTGGGGGTGGTGGGGAGGCAGAGGTGGATGGAGACTGGGGTAATCTGGTAGGACTCCTGTGAAGTTTGGGTTGGCTGTCTTCTCCTCTTCAGTTCTCCTTCTCAGTGAGGAGAATGAAGTCTCTGCTCTTGTATTGACACTTGAGGAACTCCCAGTGCACCAAGGGAGAGGCCTCCAGGAGGAGCTGATGCAGCAACTAGTTTAAAGTAAAACGAAGAAGGGGGAAACCCACCTCATTGGGCTTTTCAACAAGTTCACTTGTGGGAGCATCACCTGCCTCCATGGATCCATGGGTCCAGTGCAGGAATAACTGATGATCTGCCATATACCAAGGCCCAGCATGGCTGGTGACCCAGTGCTATCTAGGTACCTGAAGCCAGAAGCTTAGGGAGGTCGGCCCAAAGCCTAGGCTGGACCCTGCCAACAAGCAGCTCAGGGGCTGGGTGAGGGGCACTTGTTACAGTCTTCCAGCAGCTGCCTTTGTTGTGGTCTACTGAGAAGAGGAGAGACAGACAAGGGCGGGGAGCGGGGGCACAGCCACTGATGGGACAGATGTGACCATCTCCTGCCCAGACATGCCTGGGACCACACTGAAACCTGTGACCCACCCTGGTTCTGCCAGTGGTGCTGGGGATCACTGGCCAGGAACTTACAGGGAAGATTTTGCTCTTGTCTCTTGTGAGAAGGACAAGCTCAGCCACAGAGGCCAGCTCAGCTTGGGAACTGGGAAGGAGACTTGGATTTTGCTCACTTAAGGGGAGGGGCAAGCGACTCTCACTTCTTTCCAGGCACCCCTGTGTGGGCTGGGTGGGAGTGGAAGGGAGCTGGGTGGGACCAGGAAAGAAGCCAGGAGAAGAGGGTTAAGAGTCCCACAGCCTTCTCTAAGTGCAGGGCCCTGTGTGCTCCTAGCCCTAGCCTGCAGCAGCATGAGGTTCTGGTCATTCAGGCCTGGTGAAGTGTCCAGGTCCATGCTCTGGGTCTCCTGGCCCGTTGGCCCAGGGTCCTCTCTACTAGGCCTTGGAGCACCCTTTTTTCCTCTGTTCCATCTATTATGGTAGCCCAGGAACCTCCGGGTCCAGAGCCAAGCAGAACCAAGCCTTGCATTTAGGCAGGAAATCCCGGTGTCTTTTCTCATTTAACCCGAGTTTCCATTAACTCGGTCCTGGCTCCCACTAATCCGCACACTGAAGGCAAAAGCAGGCTAATTAATGACCAGCTTTTCCAGTCAAGACCGGCGATAATTGCTTTGGTGGCCTTTATGATTACAAGATAAAAATGGGCCCGGTCTGACATAAGAGACACTGTGTACACTCAGAGACTGGAGGAAACGAAGAGTTGGGAGGCTGAAAAGCGGAGCAGAAAATTACTAATAGAAGAAAGATAATGAATAGGCCGGCCAGGCATTCATGGGGAAAAATCCATTTTGTTACCACGCAAAATTAGGTGGCGGAAAGGAGTTTGCTAATTGTTCTCCTCTTGTAGCAACCGGGACGAAGGCAGGGGCGTGCTCTCCCATTCATTTCCAGAGTAATTGTGGGGGTTGCTGGCCGAGAGTCGTGGGCGATTTGCCTGCGGCCCTTCCATTTTCCTGTGGCGTGTTTAATTGTTGCTAATACACCTCCTAATGAAGCTAATGAGGGGGGCGCTGGTTGGCTATCTGCCCTGGAATTGAGTGACATGCACGAAAGGGTTTTCTCACCTATTCCCCCAAGATGAGAAGTGAACTTCCCTATTGCCTGTTCTCAAAGACTTTGTCCCACTTTAAGGAACAATGCTCAGGTACCAGGAGTTGGATTCTGTGACTATAGAGCCCTATAAAGAGTGACTAGCACTGGTTGGACTAGCCCACAGAATGTCTTAGTGCAAGATGCCATCCTAGAGCTCTTAAGAGGAATGTCGATTTGAGTCAGGCCAGTAAACTAACTGTATTGGGTCTGAGGAGTATTTAATTCTGTTAACACTTTATCCACCTCCTGCCTAACATGTGCTGTGTTACATGCTCCAGGTAAATTCTGTATCTGATTAGAAAGGACAGACACTTGGTTTTACTTAAAACAGCAAATTAGATACCAAATATTTTATATTATTAAGTTTGAAAAACAGCCACCATCCAGGTATCTCTTGCTTTCTGTTTGACAGCAATACAGTTTAGAGGTGCTGTGGTGGTGGAATTTCCTTCCAGATGTGCCTCTTCACAGCCCGCTCCCCATTGTGCTGATGTCACTCTATCTGAAGCTGTACGTGGAGGGGATGACCTACAGGGATCAAGGCTACTTGGACACTAACCTATCCTCCTCTTCCACTTCTTCTTTTTCTTCTCCCTCCTCCTCTCCCTCCCCCCTCCCCCTCTTCCCCCTCCTCCTCCTCCAGAAAGGCAAGCTCAAGCTCCTGCCTCATCAGGAAGAGCAGGAAGATTCTACCAAGTTCATTGTGCTCACCTTCCTCTCCATTGCCTGCATCGTGCTGGTTCTCCTGGCTTCCAGCCTTGCCTATTGCCTTCGTCACAACTCCCACTACAAGCTGAAGGAGAAGTTCTCCGGACTAGGGGGTGACCCCAGTGCAGATGCCACTGAAGCCTACCAGGTAAAAACAAACTTTTCAAATTGTGCTATTGGGTTACCAAATTTGATTTGAGGACTGGGGCAATCAGTCCCTTCCCTCATTCTCTGCACTGTTTCATTAATTCATAGTTTGGGCTCTTTATGATGACAGTTTGAAACTTCTCATTAGCATTCATATAAATACCTTGCAACCACAATTTTATGGCTCTGTATTAATCTTACACTGTTCTTGGATAGTCTTATGTTAGCTGTGAAAGTGGGTTGCTAATTAGAAATGTGGGAAAAGTACAATGCATGAATTATGCATTATCTGTTATCTTAATTTGGCCACTATTAATGAAGCATGCCACTGTTGCAAGATGAATTGGTTGTGTAGATGTTTGAAGATGGCTCTTAAATCATCACCTTCCTTGGGGTCTTAGAGGAAGGGATCTTTTGACCTGATCTGTTGCCACCCTCTGCTATTATTCGGATAAAGTGAAGCCTAATGCTGATAAATGGAAAGAAAAGTGCATATGTCTTCATGAGTCAGCAGTGGCAGCTGTTTCCTAGAAACACAGGCAACCAATGTGCCTGGAGATAGACCAGAAGCCTGGAGAAGTATGAGGCAGATTCAAAACATGAGGTATAAACAACATCCCATAATTTTTGGAAGTTTTGTAGTATATGTTTCACAATTAATGACCTTCCATAATGGAACTATCACTTTACTCTTAGCAGCAATGCAAGCCTAGGATATGTAGAATGGGAAATAGATTTTATTAATACAAAATATTATTTAAATCTAAATATTTCCTGTTTCAGAATAGAAAATAACTCACTTGATAGGTATTTTTAAGTTGAATCAATAGGCACCTGTAAGGTTTTTCTTTCACGTATTTAATCTTTTTGTCTTTTCTAACCACGTGACTATACTGTATAGTGTCTTGTCAGTAACTCACAGGTCACAATATATAAAGCAAATGCTTTCTATCCTGTTGCCAAAGTTACCTCAGTGAACCTTCAGGTTCTCCTAGGAAATACTCTGACAGTTCAGTAGCCACCTAAACTGGTCTGAGCTGACCATTCCCTGCTTTGTGGCTGTTCTTCCTCTGCCCATGTGACAAGTTGAGTAGAATTTATAAAGTCCCTCTGCTTAAAAGAGATGAGAAGACAGCTTTTGGTCCTATTTCAAAATTCTTATCATCATCAGTGAATGGAGAGAACCTCTGGTTTTCTAAAGCAGGTCACAAGCATGGTCAGGATGATCTTTTTCTTATAAAGAAATGGCAACTTCAAATGCATTGAAGATGGCATTTCAGGCACATAGCACATAGCTTTGCTTCAAAGCCAAAGAAAAACCATGTTTGAAGAAGCAGCCTGGAAAAAAAAATGTCACATAAACTAGTAAGAATTTACCCAGAAATTCTATTGAGCAAGACCATCAATACAGTATGCCAGGTCTTCAGGGCCAAGCTAGTGTCAGATCATAAATAAATTATCACACTAGTCAGTTCCATGTGTGAGAGACAGAGATCATACAGACGCAGGTTTTCTAGAAAGCATGGCATCCTTTGATATACTTTGAAATTCAAATATAAAATATTGATAGAATGGAAGGTTGGACCTGCATGCCGAAATGACTAACTTTTACAAAAATGTGGGTTGAAAAAATGCAGACTGATGACTGGGTTTGTGATAATTAACAACAACAACGAAAACTCTTCCCAGTGGCAGCTCTAATTAATAGTATCTGTAATTAAAATCATGTCCTTGCAGCAAGAAAACTGTTTGAATTTCTTAGGGTGACCTTTTTGTGTTCCTCCTGGGGGCATGGTGGCTAAGTTGATATTGATTTTATAATGAGCTCTGGTTTGTTTAATAAGAATCTGTAATCCCAACAATAAATGAAATGTGTGCTTTTCTTCAATCCAGATTAATAAAAGGAAAAGACGGGAAACTTTTCCTTCAAAAATATGATCTAGAAAAACATTGTGAGTGAAATGAGTAGGAAACTATTTTGTTGGTCTTATTTCTGAAGTCATTGCCAAGTACCTTTTAGCAAGCTCTCTTGGTAGGATGAGGCTGTTCCCATCCAAGCCACAAACTCCTTGGAAGGACCACGTGCTGGGCAGCCATGTTGTTTTGGCTTGTCAGCAGGGCAGGCTACAACACCTGGTTGTCAGTTTGGGGTTTAGCTGGGTACACTGAGGGCTCACAGTTGTGGTTACTCAACAAACAGCTGTGTGGAAGCAGATGTGTATCTGTCAATGGGGTCTTAGTGCTTTGGATTTTCTATAGCTGTCATTGAGACAAGCTTCATGTTTTAAAATCTTCTTAAAAGTTTTTTAAAAATACAAACTTGAGAGCCTGTAGATGGCTCAGCTAGGGAACGTACCAAACGTGATAACTAGAGTTCAGTCCCCAACACCACCCAGTGGAAGAGAGCGCAAGCTCATAAGTTGTGCACAGACCTCCACACATGCAGCAGAGCATGCCCCCTTGATAAATAAATGTTCAAAAAATAAGCCTACAAATATGTAGCTATAAATTGTAGGGAAAGGGTCTTTTGTGTGTTTGGGATATACTTCAGTGGTAGAGCACTTGCCTAGCATAGATTTAGTTGCCAATTCATATATACATATATATGTTGGAAAGAGGTATTTGTTGTTCTGTATTTGCTTATTCTGTAATTGAGACTGTGAATAGAATTTTTCATACTTTTCTTCACTGATCACATGGACAATTAAACAGTTTGCCACTGTTTTTTATTTCATAAAGACATGATAAAAAATAGTTCATTTTTTTAAGTTTAAAAAGGGGAAAAGGTTATTGTGTAAGTAGGTTAAAGGTCACTCAGGGATGATAGTAGATGACAGTACACTAAGTTTAGTCACTAACAGAATGTGATATTACCTTGGAAATGAAAGATCTGAGCTCTTAAGTGGGGGAATACAGCACAGAGTACAGGTATTCTGATAGCGAAGAAAAGACACATCACAGTAAAGTGCTACGGGCAGCATGCACAGCATGTGGTTGTAACTTTCCTTTCTCCTCACAGCCCCCAAAGAAAATCTTCATGTCTCTCCTTAGACAACACCGAGGTCAGTGTGGTGGGAGGACCCCTACGTGGGATTGTGGGAGGCTTCTCCTGTGGTTGGCCCTTTATGCAGCACCTGCAGCATAGGTGGGCAAGCTGTGTTCACTACCATCACCCATGCACTTAACCATGGAGGTCATGGCTGTGGCCTATCCTGGTGTCCAGAGTTGTGAATGACCATCTTGAAATAGTCTCAAAACAATCTGGACTGTGAATATCTCTAAATACATTCACTTTTTCTATGTGTGTGTGTGTGTGTGTGTGTGTGTGTGTGTGTGTGTGTGTGAGAGAGAGAGAGAGAGAGAGAGAGAGAGAGAGAGAGAGAGAGAGAGAGAGAGAGAGAGAGAGAGAGAGAGAGAGAGAGAGAGAGAGAGAGAGAGAGAGAGAGAGAGAGAG